>PVKH010015484.1:0-16078 GCA_004027955.1 Chaetophractus vellerosus | reverse complement strand
CACTTGTAATGAGCAAGCAAAAGGAGGAAATCAAGAAAAAAATTTCATTTACAATAGCAACAAAAAGACTCAAATATCTTAGAAGTAATTTAACCAGGAATGTAAAGAATCTGTATTCAGAAAACTACTACAAAATGCTGCCAAAAGAAATCAAAGGAGGCCTCAACAAAGGGAAGGACACTCCGTGTTCATGGACTAGAACACTAAATATCATGACGATGTCAATTCTACTCAAATTGATTTATGGATTCAACACAATACCAATCAAAATTCCAGCAGCCTACTTTACAGAAACAGAAAAGTTAATTACCAAATTTATTTTGAAGGGAAAGGGGTCCCAAATAGCCAAAAACATCTTTAAAAAGAAGAGTGAAGTTGGGGGACTCCTGCTTCCTGATTTTGAAGTGTATTATAAAGCTCTAGTGGTCAAAACAGCATGGTATTGGCATAAAGATAGACACATTGATCAACGGACTTGAAATGAGAGTTCAGAAATAGAGCTTCACCTCTTTGGTCAACTGATTTTTGATAAGCCTACCAAGTCCATTTTTCTGGGATACAACAGTCTCTACAATAAATGATGTTGGGAGAACTGGATATCCATAACCAAAAGAATGAAAGAGGACCCCTATCTCACTCCCTATACAATAATCTACTCAAAATGGATCAAAGGCCTAAACATAAAAGCCAGGACCATAAAACTCCTAGAAGATAATGTAGGGAAGCATCTACAAGACCATGTAGTAGGTGGGGGTCTCTTAAACCTTATACCTAAAGCATGAGCAACAAAAGAAACAATAGATGAGACCTCCTCAAAGTAAACACTTCTGCACCTCAAAGGACTTTGTAAAGAGGGCAAAAAGGCAGCCTACAGAATGGGAGAAAATATTTGGAAATCACACATCCAACAAGGATCTAATATTCATGATATATAAAAAGATCCTACAACTCAACGATAAAAAGACAAGTGACTTTATTTAAAAATGCACAGAAGACCTGAGTGGACATTTTTTTAAAGAAGAAATACAAATGGCGAAAAAGCACATGAAGGAATGTTCAACATTACTGGCTATTAGGGAAATGCATATAAAAGCTATGGTGACACATTATTTCACTATTAGAATGGCCAGTATTAGCAAAACAGAAAACTACAAGTTGGATAGGATGTGGAGAGATAGGAATGCTTATTCACTTTTGGTGGGAATGTAGAATGGTACAGCCACTGTGGAAGTCTGTTTGGTGATTCCTAAGGAAGATAGATATAGCTCTACCATGTGACCAGGCAATACCGCTACCAAGTATATACCCAGGAGAACTGAAAGTAGTGACATGAACAGACATCTGCATACCAATGTTCATAACAACATTATTCACAATTGCCAAAAGATGGAAATGACCCAGGTGTCCATCAACAGAGGAATGAATAAACAAACTGTTGTATATGCACATGATGGAATATTATTAAGCTGTAAGAAGAAATAAGTCTTGAAGCATATGACAATTTGGACAAAGCTGGAGGACATTATGTTCAGTGAAGCAAGCCAGGTACAAAAGGACAAATATTGCATGATTTCAGTATTGTGAACTAAATATAATGAGCAAACTCAAGGAGTTAATAGCTAAAACATAAGTCACCAGAGAAAAGAATGTGATTAGAGAATGGAAAACTGAGACTTAATCTGTGCAGAATTGGTAAAAAGTGGTTTGTAAATGTTTTGAAATGAACTGAAAGGGGAAAGCACATAATAAGATTTGTAATCGGTAGTGCTGACATATGGGTATGATTATGGTTTGTTTTTTGTTGTTTTTCTTTTTTTTGGAGCATGAAAATACTCTAATATTGATTGAAGTGATGTATGTGCAACTCGGTGATTATAACAAACACCATTGATTGTACACTTCAGATAAAGTGTATGGTTTATAAACAAAAAAATAATAATAGGGTGGGTTGGTGGAAAAATACACCAAAAATAAGATACAGACTATAATTAATAGTAATACTTTGATGATGCACTTTCATAATTTGTTACAAATGTTTCACAACAATGCAAGGTATTTGTGGTGGGGGATGTATGGGAACCCTGTATGATGTTTTGCATCTTTCTTTTCTAAGTTCACAACTTTTACTATGAACTTATTGTTTATGTATGTTCATGTGTAGATGATGTACATCAGAAAATTGTTTTTAAAATGAAAAAAATAATACCATGAAAGGATTGAAATAAATCACATATGTTAAGGTCTAGGAATTCATAATGAACATTTAAAAAGTAAACGTTAAGCAATTTTAGAGGATGCTAGGTAACTAACTCATTATTCTGAAAATTGGTAAATAAAGAGAAAGAATCATACAAATAATTTGCCCTTCCAGTAAAAATAAAATAAAATAAAAAAGTTATACTTCCAGGTATCCAAAAAATTAATGAGGAAAAATTTCTCTCTATGTAAGTGTTCCAGATAGTCAATAAAGATGTAGTGAAATAATCAGGATGTTATCATTTTGCAACCTCAGTAAATTCTGGATATGGGGAATGATCATCAGTGGCAGTTAACATCAGAAAAATAGACAACCGGACATTATGCATCTCTTGATGGGAGTACAGAACACCATCCATGAAGTAGTCTTGCCAAAAATCTAACCTAAATATGATCTAACCTAATATGAGCAAGCTTCTTGATCTAACAATGAGTACACAGGGAGTGGAGGAACATGATTTTTATAAAAATAGGAATAAGCCAGCAATATCCAGAAGGTAGAAAATTTCAAAGAAAAAATTATGCAATTTCTTCAACAAATAAATTGCAAGTTTAAATTTTTAAAAAGAAGGGTATCCTAGGAAAAAATTCCTAAGAAATCTACCAGGAAAATGCAATGTGTGCACCTTCTTTGGATCCTGATTCAAACAAATCAATGATATAAAATTTATTTTTAAAATGAACATATAAAACATGTGTGAGGCAAGACTGACTGGGTATTTGATGATATTAAGGAATTATTAACATTTTTTGTGTGAACATGCTACTGTGGCTATGTTTTTTAACAAGGGTTCTTTTCTTTTAGAGATTACATTTTCAAGTATTATGGATGAAATGTTATGATGTAAGAGATTTTCTTCAAACTAATTCTGGGGTCAGAGATAGCAAAGAAGGTAAAAATGAAGGCAAATATAGCTGTGAATTGATGAATGTTGAAGCTGGGTAATGGATACATGGGGTGCATTATACTTTTTTGCTAAATGTGTATTTAAAATCATCCATAATAAAAAGGTTTACAAAGACCTGCATGCATCCATCATTCTTTGTTTAATATAAGGAAGTCACATATTTTGAGTCTCCATTTTCCTGTATGTAAAGGAATGTAATAATAACAATTTTATAACTTTTGGACCTTGATAATGGCTAATTGAACAAATAAAAAGGAAGAGATTTGGAATCATACAAAATTCCCTTTAAAATTGCTGTCATTGTTTTGTGACATTGGGCAAGTACTCATCTTCTCTGATCCTCGTTTTCTTCCATGACAAATGGGGTTAACAGCAGTCTACAGCCATTGTCAGGAAGACTATGTAAAGTTGGCATTGTATAAATGCTAATAGTTTCTCTCCTCCATGAAGTCATTTTGATTCCCAGTTGGAAATTATTACTCACTCACCTGGAAGATTTACTTTGTTTATTATTGTACTGATAGTCTTCCTAGAATTCTTATTTAACTACTTTTTATGAGAAGACTCCTTGAAAACAGGGATTGGTCTTTATCACTCATATTCTCCACCTTATGCAAGGTATGTGGTACATAGCTGGCTCTCCATAAATTTTACCAAATTAAATGTCCTAGATTCAGGGGATCTTAACAAGGGATCCATGAGTTTGAATTGAAATTTAAAAAAATATATAAATAACATTATTCTTATGGGAACGTGTTGGTGGGGGTGAGATGTATTGATTAAATACACAGTACAGTGTGGACTTAGTAAGGGGTCTGTGGTTTTCACCTGACTGGCAAAGGGATCCACAGAACAAAAAAAGTTAAGAACCCTTGGATTAGATTCACAAACTGATTAACCTCCTGAAACTACTGACGCTGAATTCTGTTGCCGTAGATTGCTGACGTATTTTTTAAAATGTATATCAGATCACTGGGAAAATCTCTGATTGTTTCCTGGACAAACCATAAGTCAGTAGGTAAAAAGGAAAGTAGGATCTCATATTCTGGCTGGGTTCTTATGTGTTTCACTTGCACTGTTCCTTGAACCTGAGACGATGGCAGAGCAGGAGTCCAAGTCAATGCTGTTCGTAGGTCTCGGTAACATTTGTCGATCACCTATTGCAGAAGCAGTTTTCAGAAAACTTGTAACTGATCAAAATATTTCAGATAATTGGAGGAAAGACAGTGCTGCAACATCCATATATGAGATAGAAAACCCTCCTGATTATAGAGGGCAAAACTGCATGGAGAAGCATGGCATTCCAATGAGTCATGTTGCCCGGCAGGTTATCACAGAAAACTTTGCCACATTTGCTTATATGCTAAGTATGGATGAAAGCAATCTGAGAGATTTGAATAACAAAGGTAATCGTGTTAAAAACTGCAAAGCTAACATTGAACTCCTTGGAAGCTAAGATCCACACAAGCAACTTCTTATTGAAGATCCCTATTATGGGAATGACTCCGACTTTGAGACTGTGCACCCACCGTGTGTTAGTGCTGCAAAGCATTTTTGGGGAAGTCACAGTAAAGCTGCATCCATTCATTGATGAAGGCCAACACAATTAACATCTTTACACTGCTGTTCTGGATTTTTCAATCAGTGTGTTAAAGTGATGTTTCATACCTCAAGGCCACAACTGTTGTGTTTTTTTTTAATTGACTTACTATTTCTCACCTTAAATAATTGTGATGGAAATCTGTGCTGTGTTTGGCAAAAGAATTAATAAAAACCTTTGATTCAGACAGTATGGGGTACATTAAATTTTCTCAAATGGATTGGACCTCTTATCTTGCCCCAATTACAAAAGTAATGGAAAAAACTAATAGTAGAACCACAAAATACGATGTTTTGTGTGTCTTGTAACACAGTAATTTCTTCCTAGTGTTTAGCCTTAAGGTACTAATCCAGTGACAGCATTCTAATATGCTTAGTTATGATCTTAATAAATAAGAAATAAAACATCACTATAAGGCCCAAATCAATATCTGAGCCCATTGAAACTTTTAATAATCTACCTCTTCAGTAAGTTGATATGGATAACTTAATGGACAGATGTCCTCTATTCAACCATACTACTTCTCTTTACCCCAGGGCATTTTATTGAATTCCATTATCCCTAGTCATTCACAAACTTGATTGGAAGTATTCTAATTCACACACACTTATAGTGTACATTTGTATGTTAAGAATAGGAAAGAGGGGCCGGCTCAATAGCCCAGTGGATAGGGCGCCGGCATACCACATGGGAGGCCCCGGGTTCAATTCCCGGGGACCTCTCCTAGCGGGCAGACTGCCTTGAGAATGGCAAGCCACCATGGGCAGGCCGGAGCCACCGTGGGCAGGGCAAGAAGCTGCCACGGACAGGGCAAGAGCCGCCACGGGCAGGGCAGGTTGCCTGCGGATGGAGCGCGGCCAGCCACCCACGAACTGAAGCAAGCGCCGGCCGTGAACGGACACAGAGACCGCCCACAAGCGGGGAAAGCCCAGCCTGCGCAGTGACCACTCTCGGCTAGTCGCCGGAGCGGGGGGAAGGGGAGATATGTAATAAAATAAAATAAATAAATCTTAAAAAAAAAAAGAATAGGAAAGAGAGAATGGTTTATGGAATTAATCTTTAGCATCTTTGATTATTCTTAATTTTGTGTTTATCTAGGCTTTCATAAGGAAGTCACCTTTTGCTCCCATTTGGACCACTTTGCCTATGAAAATTTAATTATTTCCAGAAAGGATACTGAATGCTGTTTTATCTTTTGCTCACTTTGACAAACAGATTTGTTTTTATATGTACATATAATCGAAATGCTAAATATATATTGACTTAGGTTATATTGAAGTCCTTAAATAATGTTAGGTACTTTATCAGTGTTTCATTTATGGGAAAATCTAAATAATTTCTGTGTACTTTGAGATAACTCTAATCTCATTCATTTGAATTTACATTAAAAATAAACTGGGATGTATACAAATATAATTTAGGAGGAAAAAAGCAAAGTAGGATTTTCAGTTCAGGATTATAAACTGGGTGATTTACTGGCAAGTGACAATTATCTGATAACAGCTGGCTCCAGGTTGGTTAGTTCCTACATGGAATACAAACATGCTACAGATTCTTGAGTAGAAAATTGTTTCTAGTGTAAAGCTTTATCTTCATTCCAAAAAGTGTGTCACTGTTAAGAACTAGCTAGCATATATCCATGCTCCAATGATAAGCAGTGATAACAGACTGGCATTTTCATATGACTGCCGTTCACCTTAAATCAGTTCAGTAATGGGCAGGAAAAATGAATGAGTGTCCAAAGGAGAATGGACTCCGGAAGACCTTATTTGAAGCAACAAACCAAGCAACCTTAAATGTGAAAAAAGAAATACTCCCACTTGAGAGTAAAACTGAATTCCAGCATTCTGACAACAGTGACAGCATAGGTTTTGCTTCTGAGAATTGTAAGGTCCTTTTCTCATAAAACCTGGAGAAAGCCAAAAGCAGTTCAATTAAAGTGTCTAAATGTGGTCATCCGTTATGTAGGGCTCAGTGGGACAGCTCATCTGGGACCTATGGAGTTGAGCTGTGCCCTCTTCCCAGAATATTCCCTGAAGCTTCTCTGAGGCTATTAATTGTGCTGGTCACGGTAGTAAAATTCACCCCTGAGTGCTCTCCCTTGAAGTTAACAAGCAAACACTAGAGTGCAGTGCAGAGTAAAGGGAGGCTTTCTCTCTAATTAAAAAAGATCATGTTCTATAATTTCAAAGTCCGTCAAACATAGTCCTATAAAAATAACCATAAGGTTATAGGATCTATAGCCACAAAAGAGAAAAAATAAAAAGTTAAATCAGGCTCAGTTAATACCTTCCAAAGAAAGACATTTGAAAAGAGATCATTGCAACATCACTAGTTCACCATATAGTGCTGCATTCATATTTTACAAGATTGGGAACTGCACAAAAACCTTTAAAATCTCTACATAATTGTATATGTAAAATCACACTTGCCACCATAATTCACAATTTTATTGATATTCTTAGGTTACATCAAAGATCTTTACATATTATGATATGAGGGATTTATGTCACCTCCTAGGAAAGTTTATGCTTGAAAGGGGATTTGGAGCAATTTGCGATATATTCCACAGAATTTTGTTCAATTTGCATTATTACATTTTGAAGTTAGTTGAAACGTGTCTGTGCTTTATGTAACTGAAATTTTCTTTTATTTTCATGGTTTGAAATGGAAGAGGAGTGGATACTAAATATGTAAGAAAACAAAACATATCCATTGTGGTCATAATGTTGCCGTATCAAGGAAAATTTATTGTGAAATTGTTAGGGACTGCTTTGTATAAGAGAAAATCTGAACAAATGGCAGCATACACTTAGGAAAGAGCCTCTACTCACTACAACAAAGTAGAGTTTAATTTCTCCTTTAAAAAATGTCTGTTAAAGGTCAAGATAAAATTTTTCATCCATGAAATAGGAAGCCTAATTCCCACCATACATGTCATAGAAGATTGTTGTGACATTAAAAAAAAAATGAGCTAATGTTTGAGGGGGGGAAGATGCTTTGTAAAAAGCAAAGTAGCATAAAAAGGTAAGTGATAACCAAGAATGTGATCATTACCTATTCATATTTTTAAAAAATAAGTACATCACTCTCAGCCTATAGCAGAGTACTTAATACATAATTATTAACTTTTTTTTTTTACTAAGAAGTTAGTAGCTGTTAGATATATTGTCAAATGTGTCTGGAAACACCAGTTTAAACAAAATTAAGCACAAAATGTCCTAGAGGGTCTTATAGTGCCAGAAAACACATACATACGTACACACATACACACACACTGATGGGGTTATATCAAAGGGACACAAAGCCAACTGAACGAGCTCCCTGTGGCCAACACTGGATCAATTTCAGCAACAAAATAAATGAAGGAAAATTAGATTATAACCGAAGTATAGAATAAATATCTATTAACCCATGTTTATATAAATAAGTAGATAGATAGATGATAGATAGATAATTTTTTTATTAAAAAGGATAATAGGCAAATCTCACAGGCAGAAGACTTTCAAATAATTTATGTAGCTATTCTGCCCTAAAGTGGACTATACATAGGGACTTCCTTCCAAAGAGTACAGAAGTATGGAAAGGGGGGGAAAGTAAACGTGGCCTGTCAAACATGGCCTCAGCCAATTAATGAAGTTTGACATCGACAGAGATAAGTCACGTTGATTCTATGTATCCTTGATTTGATGTGATGAGACTGGCCTTTACTTTTATCTTCCTCTAAGACTCCACAACCCCAGTCTAACAGTGAGTAAAACACCAGACAAATCCCAATTAAGGAACAGTCTACAAAATACCTAACCAGTACTCTTCAAAACTGTCCAGGTCATCAAAAACAAGAAAAATCTGAGAAACTGTCATAATCAAAGGAGCCTGAGAAGACATGACAATGAAACGCAAAGTGAGATCCTAGATAGAATCCCGGAATAGATAAAGGACTTCAGGTTAAAACTAAGGAAATCTGAATAAATATGGACTTCGGTTAATAACAATGTATTGATATTGGCTCATTAATTGTAACAAATGTACAGTACTAATACAAGATATTAATATAGAGGAAATTGGGGGCAGGGCAGAGGGTGGGTATATGGGAATTCTCTGTACTATATGCTCAATTTGTTTGTAAATCTAAAACTGTAATTTAAAAAAGACCTACCGAACATGTCTCTTTTTCCTTTGTAGGTGGTGCAAAGTAGCCCAGCTTGTCCTCCAACTTGGAGGGGATACCTCAGCATGTTCCTGGCCATTGGATCATTAGAAATTTCACTAAGATGGTAGTCTCCTGAAATTTTGTGGGGTTTATTTCCCACACTCTGATTCATGCACATCTTACTAAGGCATAAAAAGTACTTTACTACTTCCTGCACATCATATCCAATCAGCACAATGTCCTCAAGGTAGTGGACCATAGTAATGTTTTGTCAAAATTAAAGATCAGGACCTCTGCAGACTATATAGAGGTAGAGAGCCGGAAGGTTCATAAAGTTAGCCAAAATGGTGACGGTGAAATATTGTCTGTGCCAGGCAAAACCAAACTGCTTCTTATGATTCCTGTTAATTTCTATGGAGAAAAAAAGCATTTTCCAAGTCAATATCTGCCTACCAAGTACCAGGAGCTAAGCTGATTTCCTCCAGTAAGGATATTGTATCTTGGACAACAGTTGCAGAGTCTCTACCTGATGAACTTTACGTCTATCCAAAGTCATTCTCTAAGATCCATCCAACATCTGTGTAGCCCAAAGAATTGAGTTAAATGGGGACATGATAGGTATCACTATCCCTCAGGTTTCAAGTCTCTGATGGTGGCATTTATAGCTGCAATTCACCCCCAAAGATATAGTATTACTTCTGGTTTTCAGTCCAGGTAGGGAGGAGGAAATACAAGATACTCTAGCTCTTCCTACCATAATGGCCCTTACCCATGGGCCAAAGGCCAATGTGAGGATCCTGCCAGGTATTTAAATCCAATTATACATTCGGAACTAGTGAAATTCCAACAGGGTGAGCCTATCATAACTGAGTACACTGTGAGTCAAACCTCGGCTCAGACCTCCACCATGGGCCATCTGGAGTTAGCAACAATTCAGAGCCAAAGTTTAGTAATTTCCAAAGGTCTGGGTATTTCTTTTTCCCCAGTGCTCAGTCACTCTAGTAAATGTCTGCAGGATCTGAGATATATTCATAGTATATACTTGTGGCAAGTTTGCCAGCTTCTTTCTTAAGAGAATGTGGCCTTCCTTTCAATCAAGGGGTTCTGGATCTGTGAACGGGCTTGGGTATGGAAACTTAGTGAAAGGCCATGACCCTACTGAGGTGTTTAATTACTAATCCTAGAGGGTTTTCTGTTACATAAATCAAGCAACGCTCTTGTAAGCTTCCCATCTATTTCATTCCTAGGGATACCATGACAATTACCTACAGTCAGAGATCCCTGTGGACTGAAGTATGCAGATTACTTGTATGTATCTGCTGCCTTTCTAATACATGTGGATTCCTTGTCCTTGTCAGTTAAGTACTGCTACTTGGAGTCTGATGCTCTGGCATCTCTGCATCTCTACTGAAATCAGTGAGCCCATATCAATGTCGATATTCCCCACAGTTACACCTGGCTACAAAGGTGAGCAACTCCAGTTATTTTCAAGGATGCAGATGTGTTCCTTTCCTTAATGTATTTGTCAGTAGCTTAGTGGAGGGATTAAATTCTGGGTCTTTTAATTCCGTCTTTCAATCATGCCATGTAAGCTCTGCTATGTCAACCTTGGTTGAGTTCAAGGTTTTGTCAACCAACCAACTAAGTTGTTAGAGTCACTTCCAACTACATGAGCTAACACACTAAATCTAAAATCTCTATAACTACATCCATATCAGTGTATTTTGTCTAGCATTTGTGATGTTACTTCTATCTTCCTTGGTCACATACCCTTAGAATTCACTTCCACAAATATTCTCCAGCTGTGGCTGATATATATTTATCAAAGTTTACCATTCTATTTCCTCTTCAGTCATACGCTGCACCTGACCCCTTAAGCATACTGAAATTTGGCCCTAACTATGGATCGAAAAGCAGTGGATGTGAAAGAGAATGACATCCCCCTTGCAAGTCCTCTGTCCAAGTTTAGTTCATGACAGGGTTTTCCAGCAAAGGAATTCTCAGATCATCAGACACAGGAGAGAAAGTCTTTTCTACTGCCAAGAGGCACTTGGAATGACTTGCAAAGTTCAAGATTCTCAGTTTCATCTGACTCCAACCAGTTGTCCCCATTTCAAATTTCAGGCTTCCATTCTTTCCCAGTTAATGTTCTAACTTTCACATGAGAAACTGGGGGAGGCTGTTAGTTCAACTGTCATAATTCTGCAAAGCTTGCAATTAAATTTTATATTAGGTTTTCAGCCATAAAATTTTTTCTGGTTCTGAGCCTGTGGCTTGAACAGAGAATTTAAGGATCTGAGTTTATCATTTATTTTCCCAGAGCTCCGATTCTCTTAAGAAAAACACGAAAGTTCTTGCAGTCATCACCGCTGCCCTAACAGGCAAAGTGGAGCAGCCACTTGGGGTCCTGAGGCACTTGCTTCAAATTGATACTTCATCCCAATCACAGGCAATCACTTCATTAATGGGAATGCCCTGCATGTCATGGATTACTCGCATCCCATTCCCCACTTGCAAGAAGCTCAGCACTGCACTGACTAGACATGACTAGACCAATTCCAAAATTCCATCTTTGAAGGTCTTTCTCCTAGGACCACTGCCATATAGTTCTGTATCTGTTAAGAGTCTCAACAGAAGAAAGAAGCCACACAGTAATTAGAACACAGAAATTTTAATAGAATTGTTAACTAGTAAAAGACAGTTAACTATTAAGGGGAAGAAAGAAAACTTTAAAGAGTACAGAAAAGCAGCAAATCAAGGAAGCCATAGGCACATGCAGCCTGACGATAACAAAGAAATGTGCCTGCGATCAGACACTAGCACGATCTACAGGAGCAGCATGCCCAGCTCTGGAGGAACTTGCCTGAATGTGCAGGTAAGCCAGAGGGACCGATGGTCATCTGGAAAGTGTGACGTATGTAGAGAATGAGACAGAGACCTCACATTGTGTTGGTTGGGTCCACTGCGATGCAAGTACTCAGATAGACTTAGAAATGCAAGGTATTTGGGGGGAATAAAGCCTGTGAAAGAGCAAGAGGAAGCAGGGCAGAGAAAGCTCATGACATGGAAGGGGAAAGGAAGGAGGATTGGTGGGCATAGCTTCAGACTGTGGTGCTGCTCCAGGAAAGGCTCAGTCACCCAATGGTTGCCCGTAGAGGAGTCCCTCACAGGACAGAAACAGCAAGTCCTTTTATCACCACCATGCCCAGTCGGTAGCTAAGGACATGGCCTCAAATGCTGAGGAAGATCCTAAAGGCACCCGCAGCCAGAGGTGGTCAGCTAACCCCCTTCCCCACAACCCCACAGCGGGTTCCCTCTTGATGGGAGATCTGGGCAGTGCACCGCCAAGACTGTCACATACAGCTTAGTCAAATTGTTAGAACAAGATAAGCATTACCAGAAAATGGATACAAGGCTGACAGGCCTGAGACTAAGGTGAGGCAAGCAAGGCACCCAGGGTGTAAAACTTAGAGAGCATGCCTTCTCAGGTGTCAGTAGGCACTTGCGTGAGCCTGAGACCCATCATCTCCTTAACTTTTACACCCCAGGTGCCTCCCTTGCTTCTCCCTAGTCCCTCCAGGCCAAACCCTGCATATATCCACCATCTGGACATTACAATTAACATTACTTTATTTGCTTTTTCACATATCTAGCCATCCTTCTATCCATTCAAAAATCCATCTTAATTTTTGGTGCATGTCAAAGTATACCTCACCTCTGAACACTTCAGCTTGCATTTTATTAACTAGTGTTGAATGTTTTTAGGGCTCTGTTTTTTTTTTAAATGAAATCATATACAGTAATATTCACAAATCCCCAGTGGATAGTTGGTGAATTGTTTTAAACGAATATATCTGTTTAACACAAATAAGATATACAATATTTCCAATCCCCCAGAAAGTTCCCTCATTCCCCTCTCCAGCCAATTTCCATCTCCACTCCTAGAGGCAACCACTCTTCCAAGTTTTTGTTTTTCGTGGGTTTTTTTTTTGTTTTTTTTTGTTTGTTTGTTTTTTTGTGCATTTGAAGCAGATGCTCAACCACTGAACTACACCTGCTCTGCCCGAGTTTCTGTTTTCATCAGACACTCGTTTTGCCTCCTCTCGGAATTCATACAATGGAATTCTGTAGCATGACTATGTTGTGCAGAGAAAATATATTTGTGTCTCTGTACAGTTAGGGCTTTCAAAACAAATTTTGTTGCAACTTTGTTCCTGGGCTATGAGTAATCCCTGGAAAATAATTTGCACCTGTACAGCTAGAGAGATTTACCAAACTCCTGAGGTATATGTTTACATCTTGAAAGGGATAAAACTCAGACCCATGAAGCCTTTGGATTCTGTTGTTTTCCTCAGAAAAATATTGATTTATTTCTTTGTTTTACAGTTAACTTGGCTGGACTAAAACCCCAAATATCTGTCTTCCCTTTGACAGGTGGCAGCTAAAATCTCTATTCAGGTATATTTTTAGCCTTAGCAGTGTTGTTTGGAACCCACCCTATACATACATAGCTCAGAGGTGAACCAGAGATTTGAACAGAGCTTATGTGCAGAATATGGATCTGGCTTTCTTCTATCTGGGATTTCTTCCTTTTCTTTCTAGCTGCTGTGATCGATCTAGACCTAGTCTTCTGGTTTTCCAAGCTAGTAAGACTGCAAGTTTCGATCAGTGCTTTATCCATCTCTTGTGATCCCAACAGGGGTCTACCTTCAGGCACAGTCAACCAGTGTCACGCTCTTCTTCCAGAAATTATTTGTATATTTTTATGAGAGTTTATAACTATTATCTGTGGGAGGGTTGATTCAAACACATTCCTGGACACTAAACTGTCTCCAAACTGAGTTTTTAAAAAGCTCCAAAAAGAACCTGCATTTTTCCAATCACTTGTGTGGCAGATTGTATTTTACTAAATGGCCATCAACAGCATCTCTTCCATCCCTCTTGTGTTTTTTCCAAAATGACTTCACATACCCCCATCCCCTTGAATCTCTGTGGGGTCTTGAGCCTACTCTGACCAAAGGAATATAGTGGAAGTAATGCCATATTTCTTCAAGGTTAGATCATTATATGGATATGAACCCACCAGGATTCCTCTTCTTGGAATCTTAGTTGAAGGCGGGACTAAATCAGCATCTGCCTCCAGACAAGTGAGGGAATGAGCCTTTGGATGATACCAGAACCCAGGCTTCAAGCATGGAGCAGAAACAAGTTGCCCTCATTGTGCCCTGCCCAAATTACTGACCCACAGAATCCAGGGGTATAATAATTGGGGTAATTTGTTACATAATACCAAATGACCACAACAACTTGGATGGGAAGTTAGAGTAATCACGCTATGACAGCTTTTGCTCTATTGGTTTCAATCATTAGTTTTTATTTGGAGTATTTTACTAGCTAATCCTATCACTTGCTGGAATCTCATGTATATAATGTCAATCTTTCACTATAGAAGCCAGCATTACTTGAATTTTAAATATGAAACTATTCCCCTTAGTACAATTCAGTGAAGGAAGAGTTTATCAAATTCCATCCACTCTTTTCAAATGAGTATGTATTAGGCAAACAATTGCAAATAATAGTAAGGAATAACTGCACAGTTCCATACCCAACAGAAAACATGCCAAGTTACAGTGATAAACTTCTTTGTGTTGGAGACAATTTGAGAATGGACCCGGCATCAAGGGAATTATACAGAATCTTTTATGTAAATGTAGCTTAATGCTTTGAAAGATATAACTTCCATGCTACATTTCTTTTGAGTTATTTGTATTTTCTTTGTAACTCATTGATATACATGAGCTTTTGAAAGCCAAAGATGGCCTAAAATCTATCACAAACTATTACAGAAGAAAAAAGAGAGGTAGATAAAAAGAAATTGGGACATTTATGCCAGTGTAGTTGAGGTCAAACTCATACATCACTGATGGCAGTATAAATTGATTCAGCACTTTTGGAGAGCCATTTGGCAATGCCTTTCAAGAGTAATAAAAGTGTTCATTCCCGATGACTCAGTAATCTCATTTCTGGGAATGTACCCTCAGAAATTACACCAAAACATAAAAAAGTATAAGTACAACAGTTTTATTTCATAATTTTTATACTCACAAGAAATTACAACAATCTAAATGTTTAGCAATTAGAGAAAGGTTTAAAATGTAATGCTCAGTGGACTTACACAGTTATTTAAAATGACCATTTTAAAGGCTGTGGTCATGTTTTAACAATATATCATTAAATGACAATAGAACAATATAGAAAATGTTACTACACTAAGTAAAAACTTAAATATAGATGTAGATAAAAACTGAAAGGGAACTCATAAAAATAAAAATGTATTAGTTGTCCTTTAATATGGAACCAGTGTTGATTGCACAATAAATTATAATGGACCCATTCTTCTTAAAACATTGTTACTATTTATTTAGATCTCTGTCATCTATGAGAACATTAATAAAAAATTATATAGGAATTTGGACTCAGCTGCCAATAAAGGAGTTAACTGCTCAATGAGCAGAAAATGACCTGAAGCTAAAAGTTTTCTGAAAACCTTTCAGCTAAACAGAGAATTCATACATGGCATAACTTCTCCTTTAAGCCCCAAGAGATGAATAGTCTCTTTACTTTTCATTCTCTTTTATAGAATGAAAAACCTTCTATCCCATAATCCTCACACTATTCCAGATTTTACAAGATTTTCCAGATTTTTTTCAGATTCTGTATTTTGATTTAACATAGCTTTGACTAACACCAGTCTTTTTTGAGATTAGATCTTATAAGGAGAGGTAAATATAGAGAGACTGAGAGCTTAGAGTTATAGAGTATGGGACACACCAAGTTAAGCCAGTATTGAATTAAAAAGAAGACTAAATTTCACCTACTTCACAATTTTGTTTTGGTTGGACCTATTGATGATCCCTGTAGTACAGTGGTTCTTAAATTGCAATGTAATTAAGCATAGTTGGAACATTTTTTAAATTTTATTTGACCAACCAGACCCCATACCCAAGGATTATGTTTGGGTATGTCTAGCCTGTACCTCAGGCATGTACCTTATAACAAGTTTCCCAGTTTTCTGATGCAGGTGGTCCTAAGATCATGCACAGGAAACTTTGGCATAAAATTTAAAATACTCAGTTGTTCTTCCTAGATAGTCCTCTTCCC
>PVKH010015483.1:0-16079 GCA_004027955.1 Chaetophractus vellerosus | reverse complement strand
CCAAATATGCCATAAGGACAGCAAGGAGCTCAGCAAGGGAGGACAAGGACAGGAGGATAAGAGTTTAGAGATTTGGTTGGGGGGTCCAAACATGAAAAGTGTTGTAAGACATTGCAAGTTCTGTGGCTTTTCCTCTGAATGAAATGAGAAGCTCTTGGAGGGTTTTGAGCAAGGGGGAGTGGTGTATTCTGAATTGGACTTAAAAGGATCGCTCTTCCTGGAAGGAAGGCAAGGCAAGGTTGGAAGAGGGAGAACAGTCTGGAAGCTCTTGCAATACTCAAGCAAGGAAGAAGGGTGGCTTGGATCAGGTGATAACAGGCAAAGTAGTAGGTAGTGGTAGATTCTGGGTACATTTTAAAAGTGGAGTCAAAAGTGTCTGCTGATTCATCAGGTACAGAGTGACAGAGGAAGAAAAAGTTGAGAATGACTCTGAAATGTTTGGCCTGAGCAACTGGATGAGCGGAGTTGTTATTTACTGAGAAGGAATAAGCTGCAGGAGAAGCTAACTCCTGGGGGAGAATCAGAAGTTTGGATTGGATATCTTAAGTTTGAAATTCTCTTAATAGGCAAGTGAAGGTGGCTCTTCACACAGGGAGTGAATGTAGGTAGAAAAGAGATGCCCAAGTCCAGGCCCCAGGTTCATTACAGAGGTTAAAGTTAGTGGAGGTGAGAATGAACCGGCAGAAGAGGCCAATGAGGTAGAAGGCTATGGTGGCCAGTTTGGAGAGATTTGGGAGGCAAGAGATATTCAGGTTACTGAGGCTCAACGGCTGACCAGACGACCCCGGCCTGAGAAGCAGACAGGCAGGCACACCATGGGGGGTGGCGGGGAAGTGGAAACAAAACCACAGGGGCTTGCCCGGCTTTTTCAGAGCCAGTGGAGCAGGTTACTCACACGCCGATTTGGCCAGCATTCCCCTAACTGGTATGTGGTATGAACCCTCTATCTCTTTATTTAAATGTGGGTCCTTCCTATCTTGTGCAGGATACAGATGAACTTATTTTACCTGCTGGTGCTAATAAAACCCGGGGCAGATCTGAACTTGCCTTCTTTACCATTGGAGGGTGTTGCACGACAGGGGCTGCATTTGGGGCAGTGAATGGTCTGCGACTGGAATTAAAGGAAACCCAAACCATGGCCTGGTCAAAACCAAGAAACGTACAGATTTTGAATATGGTCACCAGGCAAGGGGCACTTTGGGCTAATACTCCAGGTTCTCTGGCTTTGCTCTACAGTGCATTTGGTGTCATTATCGAGAAGACAACTAGGTGCAGAAGAAGACCTCAGCACAGTAGTGGCTGGCACCATGACAGGCATGTTGTATAAATGTACAGGTGGTCTTCGGGGGATAGCATGGGGTGGTCTAGCAGGACTAACACCAGCCTGTGCGCACTGTATAATAACTGGAAGCACGTGGAAGACTCCTTGCTCCAACAGTCACTCTGAAGAGATTGCAGAGTCCTGAATGGAGGACACTTCAGTAGTCATCCAAATCAATTTATAAGTCAGTCTGGACTTATTCTTTCTTCTGCCTACAATCAGTTTGAAAATTTGGATTTGCTGTGATGAAGATCGTTGATGGTTTACCAGGACTGGCACTCCTTCCAGCCTAATGGAGCCATGATCCTTTGGTGGCACACTGAGTAATGTGCTTCCTGTCTCCTTGAGAGAAGTTCCTGCACATGTTCACTCTCCTGCCCCCTGCACTGAACAACCACTTACTCCCAGAAATCAGGCCATGTTTGTTGTCAGCACTCACCAAGTTTACTATTTAATGATCCTCAACTGTAATGTTTCCCTATATTCCCAATAAAGGGTAAAATACAAAAAAAAAAAAGAAAAAGAAAAAGAGGTACTCAGGAGGTAACAGCTACAGGAGGTAAAGCCTCTTCCTTTTTGCCAGGGAACCTGAGAGTGACTCTGGGCTTGCTAGAACTGAAATTGCTGTTTCCTTATTTACAAGACTTTGAAAGATTATTAAATGAAATCATCTCAGTTATTCAAAATAAGAATATACAGCATTGTTACAGTTAGGCAATATTTTTATCCTCCTTAAAAAGTCTTTTGGGGAATAATAAAGTCTGAGAGGAAAGCACAGAGCAGATATATTTTTATTTTCCTAAATTTCATTTTTAAGCCATGAAATCATTTAATTAAACAGAAAATGTGGTGATAGAACTGATACAGTGACCTTGACTTTTATGAAAATGTTTCTCAAGTGGTCCAAACCTCTCTCCAAAAAATATGGAAGAGTAAAGCTGTGAATAAAAGTCACCAATGCAGTCTTGCAGTACATTAGTATATAAGATTTCTAGCATTTTGTAGTGTAAAAATATGAATAGTGTTGTTTTATCCAAGACCAACACATGTATTTTAGAACTAGGTTGTTGTGAAAACGATAGTTTGAAATAGTTGGTGATTGTGTGACAGTGCCCTCTGAGTGCAACTTATAAATGATCAAATTATCACTAAATTTATGAATAAACAGCATCTGTAGAGCAGGATACCTGGAAATTCTGCTTGGTTGTGACTTACTTTGCAAAGGTAGTAAACACTTACCAACTCAGATAAGTGTTGATTCTTAACTCAAAATACATGTTGTTCAATGTCTTTTTATATTTCACACTGTGTTGATGGTAACTCTGGTTGCAGAACCTTGAACACTTGGACTTCCACAATTAATGCAGTAAATGTCACCTCTTGAGTCAAATAGTCAGTTTTATTCTCTGCCAAATGAATAAAAATTAAAACCAAATGATTTTTCAGAAAGTCTTAATTCAAAGTGCTCAAATGAATCTGCTTGGTCTGAATTGGTCCACTTTCCCACAGGTATTTCTTTGTGGTCGAAGAAGACAATACTCCGCTGTCAGTCACAGTGACTCCCTGTGATGCACCTTTAGAATGGAAGCTAAGTCTCCAAGAGCTGCCAGAGGAGGCGAGTGGGGAAAGCTCAGGTAAGAAGTAGGATGTATCTGACCCCAGACCTCTGAATGGGTGGTTATAAGGCTTATGAAATCTACAGCCTTTTGTTAGTAAGAAAACCCGGTAAAGATGCTCAGGTGAAGCTGGAGATTTTGAGATTGTGGTGAAGAGCGTGAAGGAATGGTACCACATGATAGTGGTCTGGAGAGAGAGGGAGGGCACTACTAAAGGAATGAGAAGGGAGAGGTTTGGAACAGCCTCTATGGCTGTGGTTTGCAGTCCTGCTTGAACACTGGAATCACCTGAGGGTTTTAAAAAACAGTGGTGCCTGAATTCCACCCTCAGAGATTCTGATTTAGTTCTTGAGCTGTGGCCTGGGCACTGGGATTTCTCGAAGCTCCCCAGGTGATTATACTATGCAGCCTAGGTTAAGGACCACTGAAATATGGGTAATAAAGGGCAGAAACAACCAGAGGAGCAAAGGAGCCTTGCATAGCAGTGACAGGCCAGTGTAAGAAAGTCAGCAGGAGGAGCGGATTAAGTATTTAAAGAAGATGCAGATTATAGAAACCAAATAACAAGATACAATGGAAACGAGAAGAGTCTGTTGGAGGTCCTGGAGTGATATTGCTTCCTTTAGGGGATGAGGCAGCAGAACTTAAAGGTGAAGTCTTGATGGATGATGCCATGCAAAGGATGCTAGCAAGCTGTCATATTTACATTGGTGAGGAAATCTTGTAATTAGGAAAATATCGGCAGTGTGTATGTGAAGAAAATATTGGAAGTCCGTATAAGGATTCTGATATTAACATGAACGTGTGATGATGGTGATAATTCCATGTTCATGGGAATATGAAATTCTACATACTGCACTCTCACTCTGCTGTGATAAGTTGGAGAAGGTTCATTCCCACTCTATCCAGTCCTTCACCAGATCCTATAAATTTATCTACACACTGATATCTCTATAACTATCTGATATTAACAGCAACAAAAAGATAGAAAAAATTTAGTTTGATCTCAATACTTTCTTCTTATTACTCTTAGGCACATGTTCTATAAATCTTACTGGTACTAAACTCTTTCTGACTTTAAAACAGAAACTCATTATTTTCAGGTGTATAGCTATATCCTTGGAAATTGACTCTCAAACTATTTCTATCAGCCTTATTTCAATTTGTCTAAACAAAAATGCATAGAAAAATTGGTGTCAATTAGTAACTACAAACAAGGAAAAATGTGTCAAAATGGCGGCATCAGCATCTTTCTAGGACAGCAGACTATTGCATTGATTCTGCAGGGATTCCACACTGGTTCAAAGAATTCCTATGAGAAGCCTGGTTTTTGCACAGTTTAAATATTTACAGATGGCTGAAAACTGTGTTGGCCATTGTTAAATGAGAACATAGTTTCCACAGAGAACACAGAAAAATTAGGAGAGAGCAATAGAGGGAAATTAGCATCCTTGTGGATGTAAAGAAGAAAATCAAATCCCTAGAAAAGCCAAATGTGTCTTCAAACCAAACCTAGTTATTGAAATATGTAGTAGGTTGAAGTAAGCTACATGAGGTCCAAGCTATGACTAACCCATGTATAATATAGTATTTTTTTTAAAGATTTATTTATTATTTATTACATATCCCCCCCCTTTCTGCTTGCTCTTGTTGTGTGTCCATTCTTCTGTGTTTTTCTATGTCTGCTTCTTGTCTCCCCCCGTCCCCGCGGCGACGCGCCGAGTCGGCCCTCCAGGCGGTGGCTCGTTCCGTTCAAGGGTGGCTCCATTCCGTTCCCACGGGCGGCTCCGCTCCATGTTTTGCGGGCAGCAGTCCTCCATGTTTTTTGCGGGCTGCTGGCTTCAGCAGTTCGCAGGCGCAGCTCCGCTTTTTCACGGATGACTTTGCCATGCCCGTGGGGGCTCTGCCCTGCCCGTGGTGGCTTTTTTTTTGCCCTGCCCACTGCGGCTCTGCCCCGCCCATGGCGGCTTGCCTTTCTCAAGGCCGTCTGCCCGCTTGGAGAGGTCCCCGGGAACCGAACCCGGGGCCTCCCATGTGGTACACCGGCGAGCTCTTTATCCACTGAGCTATCTAGCCGGGCCCTAATATAGTATTTATACCTGGATTCTGTTCCAAAGAATTTGGAGCTATCTCTGTTTTTTAATTTATTTCCATTTATATTGAATTTAGATTGTTACTTCAAACCATTCATCAAAATAAATTCAAATGGATTATGGATTTATTTATTTATTATTATTTTTTAAAGATTTATTTATTTTATTACATATCTCCCCTTCCCCCCCCCGTTGCGGCAACGCGCCGAGACTTGGTCACTGCGCAGGCGCGGCTTTCCCCGCTTGTGGGCGGCTTCTGCTTCTATTCACGGCCGGCTCTTGCTTCAGTTCGTGGGTGGCTGGCTGCGCTCCATTCGCGGGCGACCTGTCCTGCCCGTGGCGGCTTTTGCCCTGTCCATGGCAGCTTTTTGCCCTGCCCACGGCGGCTCTGGCCCGCCCATGGCGGCTTGCCATTCTCAAGGCGGTCTGCCCGCTAGGAGAGGTCCCCGGGAACCGAACCCAGGGCTTCCCATGTGGTATGCCGGCGCCCTATCCACTGGGCTATCGAGCCGGCCCCCGATTATGGATTTAAATGTAAGAAAAAATATCATAAAACAAACAGAAGAAAATATAAGTGAATAGTTATCATATTTCTAAAGGATAGAGGACTTTATAACCTTAAAATTTATGGGAGGAATTACAAATGATAAAAAAGCAGTTAATTGTACTACATAAAAACATTTTTTGGTAACCTTAAAAAGCATAAGCAAAATTGAAAAGTGAGTAACAAGTTGGGAGAAAAATGAAGTCAGGCAAATAGCTTTAAGGAACGAAGTGATAAGAAAAACAAATCCCATAAAGGATATGGATATGTACAAGTCATTCACAAAAGCAGAGAAATAAAATATCCAAACAAAATTTTTAAAATTCATCTTGAGTACTAATCAAAGAGATACAAATTTAAAACCAAAAACAATTCCAATAAGTGTATTCTGTGTTTTAATGAGCTTGTCCAGCCTGCTACCAATCCTGAAATTAATGAAATGGATGACCAGCAAAATACAAATTGATAAATTCTTTTGGAAAACAGTTTGGCAGTAAGGATTAACTCTCTCTGAAAGTTTTATAATCTTTGACCTAAAAATTTCACTACTTGTGCTCTATCCTGAAGAAATAACTTAAACACAAAAAACTTTACACATATATGAGTATATTAGTCAGCCAAAGGGGTGCTGATGCAAATTACCAGAACTCTATTGGCTTCTATATAGGGTATTTATTTGGGGTAGAAGCTTATAGTCACAAGGCCCTAAAGAGTCCAACTCAAGGTACCATAAGAGGTGCTTTCTCACCCAAAGTCATTGGCCACGCGTTGACGCAAGATGGCAGGTGATGTCTGCGAGGGATCAGCCTTCCTTCTTCCTCTTAGGTCTCCGTGGTCCAGCTTCTTCTGATCTCAGCTGTAGGCTGGCATTAGGCTCGTGTCTCTCTCTCTCTCTCTCTCTCTCTCTCTCTCTCTCTCTCTCTCTCTCTCTCTCTCTCTCTCTCTGGGGCTCATTTCTTTCCGAGCTCAGCTGCTCTATTCTCTTCATAAGGTCAGCTGTAGACTATCAGGCTCATCTCTCTTCCTGGGGCCTCTGCAGTGTCTAACTAGCTGTCTGTTTTCCCCTATGTTGTTCTTTCTGTGTAAGAGTCTGTTTTATCAACCCACCATGGGGGCAGGAACTCAATGCTGAGTCGCACTCTAACGATGTAGTTGAAGCAGAGCCCTAATCTTAACATAATTTAATCAAATATCTCAGCTGAAGCTAATAAAATCAAAGGGTTTATCATGCCCAGAGGAACAGACCAGTTAACAAAAATAATCTGAAATTCATAAATAATATCAAACTGCCACAATGAGCATAATTTATAATAGTGAAATATTGATTAACAGTATTATTTTTGTGTTTTGATATTAAGAAAAATGGGATTCAAAAATAAGGGTTTGATTAGGTAAATCTATGCATGAGCATAAATGCTATTAAATTACAAAGCAAAATGATAGAGAATAATACCAACTGCAAAAACATATGTAAAGGAAAAGACTGGATGGAAATAGAACAAAATATTAATAAAGGGCTCTCTCTGCATTATGAATTAATGGATGATTTTTTACCATGCTATTTTTCTCTATTTCCCAATTTTCCTACTATGAACATGTAATATTTTTATAATGAAGAAGAATAATAAAATTTTAAAACATAATATAAGGCTGATGAGTTACAGTATAAGCCCTGATACACATCAGGTTCTCTTGTGTCTTCTAGGTGATCCAGAACCTCTTGAGCAGCAGAAGCAGCAGATCATTAATGAGGAAGGCACAGAGTTATTCTCCTACAAAGGCAATGATGTTGAGTATTTTATATCTTCTAGTTCTCCATCTGGTTTATATCAGTTGGAGCTTCTTTCGACAGAGAAAGATACACATTTCAAAGTGTATGCCACCACCACTCCAGAGTCAGACCAGCCATATCCTGAATTACCTTATGACCCCAGAGTAGATGTTACCTCCCTGGGGCGCACCACAATCACTCTGGCCTGGAAACCAAGCCCCACGGCCTCTCTGCTGAAACAGCCCATTCAGTACTGTGTGGTCATTAACAAAGAGCACAATTTTAAAAGTCTCTGTGCAGTGGAAGCAAAACTGAGTGCAGATGATGCTTTTATGATGGCGCCAAAACCTGGTCTAGACTTCAGCCCCTTTGACTTTGCCCACTTTGGATTTCCTTCAGAGAATTCAGGGAAAGAACGTGGGTTCCTAGCAAAGCCTTCTCCCAAACTGGGGCGTCATGTCTACTCAAGGCCCAAGGTTGACATCCAGAAAATTTGCATAGGAAACAAGAACATCTTCACTGTCTCTGATCTGAAACCAGACACGCAGTACTACTTTGATGTCTTTGTGGTCAACATCAACAGCAACATGAGCACTGCTTATGTAGGCACCTTTGCCAGGACCAAGGAAGAAGCTAAACAGAAGACAGTGGAACTCAAAGACGGGAAAGTTACAGATGTATTTGTTAAAAGGAAGGGAGCAAAGTTTCTACGGTTTGCTCCAGTGTCTTCTCACCAAAAAGTCATCTTCTTTCTTCACTCTTGTCTGGACACTGTCCAAATCCAAGTGAGAAGAGACGGGAAACTTCTTCTGTCTCAGAATGTGGAAGGCATTCGGCAATTTCAGCTTAGAGGAAAACCTAAAGCAAAATATCTCATTAAGTTGAAAGGAAACAAGAGAGGAGCATCAATGTTGAAAATACTGGCTACCACAAGGCTTAGTAAACAGTCATTTCCCTCTCTTCCTGAAGACACAAGAATCAAAGCCTTCGACAAGCTCCGCACATGTTCTTCAGCCACCGTGGCTTGGCTAGGCACTCAGGAAAGGAACAAGTTTTGCATCTACAAAAAAGAAGTGGATGATAGCTACAATGAAGACCAGAAGAAGAGAGAACAAAACCAGTGCCTAGGGCCAGATACAAGGAAGAAATCAGAAAAGGTCCTCTGTAAATACTTCCACAGTCAAAACCTGCAAAAAGCAGTGACCACAGAAACAATTAAAGGTCTTCAGCCTGGCAAATCTTACCTGCTGGATGTTTATGTCATTGGACATGGGGGACACTCTGTAAAGTATCAGAGTAAAGTCGTGAAAACCAGGAAGTTCTGTTAGTCACTTTGTATAAAGATATATTACGTAGAATTCCAGGAGAGACATTAAATCACTTTAAGCATAAACTGACTACTCTGACAGCCAAGAGAAGTTGCAACCTATACTTGTACTATGTAAGGAAAGATATCAATTTGCATATATTTATGTTTAAATAAGAAATTGTTGGACGAGACTTGACCTAGTGTGCCTCGATGGTACCTAGTGTGCATCTGATGCCCAGTTGATGTCTAAGGTATAGAACCTCTTGAAGGACCTGCCATCCCTTGCTTTGACCACTGCATGAACTGCTTCTAAATTATTTTATAATCTAAAAATTTAAAATATGCCATTCATTGCACACTCCCACAAATGCAAATCATTCCTCTCCGTATATGCTAGGATATATATAAATTATTTTATAAAGTCTTGTTTTAAATGTCAGTGTTTCTATGATTGTAAACTATTACATTCTTTTCCTATTAAGGTACAAATCTAATCTAAGTATTATTAAGTGGACAGCTCTTTAGTCAGTTATATTGCTATTGTAAATTCTTATTTGTTGAGTAAAATGTTTAAATACTGTATGTATCTCATGTACAAAGTTGACATACATTATATTCATGTACATAAAATTAAAGATATTAGATTATATACGGATCATTTTCTCAAGCAGCTACTTTGGTGAATTCAATTTCTATTCTGTCCCTAAAACTGTTTCTTAACGTAATTTAGCACTAAAATGGATAGTCATAAAGATATTCTCTCTGAAGTTACTATGGCTTTAGAGTAAGTTGTTAAAGTTTTTATTTTGACATTGGCTAGGAGCCAGCTGTTGTGACAGTTGAGACAACTGCCATGGACTTGTTTTAAAAGAATAGGATAAGCCAAATACTGCAACTCAACATGTATTTAAACAACTCGTCCTTGACAGCCTAAAAAATATCACATTTTAAGCATCTGCTTTGAGTAGAAAATTTGGATATTCTAAGTATTTTCCATCTGTTTGAAAATTAGCAAAATAATTATTTTTATTTCTCGATGAAGCAATATAGCAACTACCATTTAGGACTGTGGTTAGCAACAAGGGGACCCAGAAGCTGCTGTTTTTGTAACATTAGCAGTTTGCTACTTTTAACTTTGCCTTTTAATTGTTTTTTTAAAAAGTAATTTAGATGACAGATAAAATTTTGGCAAATAACAGAAACCATTGTTCATGGAAAGACTGCACAAAGGGCAGTTTTAGCCAGCTTCATTCTCAATAGATTCTGTGAGTAATTCATGAGGTGCAATGAGAACACTGGACAGGATTCGGAAAAGTCTTGATTTTACAAACACCGAAGTTATGTGAATTTAGGCAAATTTGTTTACTTTCCATCACCTACCTTTCCCATCTACAAAAGTAGGCAGTGGTTGGTTTGTACAATATGACTTGGTAAGTCACCTTCTATTACAAAAGTTTTCTTTCGTAGGATAATATGATACTGAATTGCAAAGTGGTTCTGTGACTACAGTGGGGACAAGTATAATCGCTTAAGCCCTGAATTGTCATCTGCAAGGTGGTGCCTCTTTTCTCCTGGTGGGCACACATAAGTATGTTTCTACAGAGTATAGAATCACTATGGCTAAGGTAGTGTTAAGTGACAATGGTCTTTACTTCAAAAGTAAATAGGCCCAACAAAAATACATCCTCCAACTCCTCAGTGTTAAGAAATCCAAACAAAATTGACCACATCTCTACAAAACAGTGATGGCATCTGAAAGGTTTAAAAACAGAAAAAGAACATGTACCAAATTGTCATGTAATCAACCAACATGGAAGGAGAGAGTCTAAAATTGACAACATCCCAGAGATATTATGTCTTAAGTCAGGAAGGAGAATCAATGTTTTCCCATTACTTGCTTGTATTTTATCACAGAGCAATGTGCTAAATGGGACTACCGTGAATCAAAGAGTTAGTGCAGCTTCTGAAGGTGACAGACTGAACTCTCAGTTACTGCTTAATGCCTGGGAAACACAGGGAACCGGGCCAAGTCAATTTAACCAGGCTTTTACTTTTCAGCCAGCTGTGATGGTGTTTCTATATAGTCTGGATAAATCTAAGATTTCTTTCATGGCCCCAGAGAAATTTGCCTTTTTAAAGTTATAGGTAAATGAAATACATATTGTGAAACTTACATCTTCGTAAAGAAAGGAAAATACCTATTAAAAATAAAGCTCTTATTTATTAATGTGTTGAGATTTTAGGAGGGCTGAGATACACTAGAAAAAACTTGCTCTTAATTAACAAAAGAACTAGAAGACAGTTCATATGAAAATACTGCCTTCTGTACTTTAAGCTCCAGAATACTGTGTTAATAATGGGACATTTCGAATCCCAAGAATAGCCATGGTGTCATTATAGAGGGAGGAATCTTTGAGGACATTTAGTTCACCATCTTCATTTTTCAGATGTAGAAAGACTTTGAAGACCAGGGAATTAAAATAAGTTAATAAAAATCAGGTGTTTGTAGTCAAAACAGCTAAGTAATGGCACTGCCCAGACTCCAATATCCTTATAAGAATATAAATCACTAATTTTTGAAATAAAAGTTATTTATGAGTTTCATTTTCCAAAAGAACTAAACTTTTTTTCTTATGGTTACAAAGCAATTTATTCTTAAAGACCATTTCAGATTTCCTTAAGAATTTATATGTTACCTATAACTGATAACTTCAACTTATAAGAAATAATTTTATGGTCTTTTTAGTAGTTTTTAGATACAAAGTATTTCCAATCTGGGTTTGCATGGTTACATAAACTTGAAGCTGTGAAATCAATAATCAATTGCTTGCAAGATAAACCCTATTTTTGAGCCCAAAACTATTCAGAATCTAGAGAAAAATTATACCCAATGGTTTTCTAGATTAGAGTACTTCACAATCAATGTCTATATTAATTTTTAAAACATGCATTAAAGGATTACTGCTTGAAAGGACATATGCATTCCTTTTTTGGTTATTCAGAATACATTTGGGAAAATTCTCATATATAATATCTAACATCAGTATCCTGAAGAGCCAAATGAAGTGTCTTCAATTTTTTAAAAAATCACATACTTGAACTTATAGAGGTTGAAAAAATAATGGTCCTTAATGGTTTGGGGGTTTTAGACCTCTTCATTGAAACCACATACACTCATACATGTACTTTTGCATACAATTCAAGAGCCTTAATGAGCTTGAAACCTCTCTGGATCACTTCCAAAATTTTACTGACCCCTCTAGAAAACATCTAGTTCTACTCTATCACTTTACAGATGAGAAAATTGAGATGTAATTATGACTACAACCAAGTTTCTTTACTTCCAGTTTAATGTACACTCCAGGACTTCACTTTAAGCACACAACGACTCACACAAAGTATGGTTCTTTGTCTCCACACACTAGCTAGCTTAAAAGCAAAACAAAACACAAAACTAGCATCGAACTTGGAGAGCAAGGTCACTTGGAGCACGTCCAGCCACTTCCTTCCCCACTTTGATATGGTGTGATAGAGATAAAATCCGCTGGGAACTTGCCTTTTGGTTCTCTCCCCAGGACCAAGCAGAGTGACCACTGTCAGAATTCAGCTGTCCCCTGTTTGTAGCTGTCCCTAGGACCTGGGAGGCATCAGGGCACACTCATCATTGTGGCCAGAAACTATAGAGTGGTTTGGACTTAGGGCATTTTTTGTTTCAAAAGTGGGAAGTGGGAGAGGACTTTGAGCATGAAGAGAAGTATAGTTTTAAATAATTCTTCCCTCAGAAGCCTGAGAGATCAAGGGGAAGAGAGATCTGATACAGTCTAGTTCTAGTAAGGTTTTGGATTCTGCTCTACATGGAACCTTCAATAGAAATTAGGTCAACTATCCACTCTATTAAGATTGTGTACCACTGACAAACATTTTCACTGCCTAGGGAGTTGATCACGTATCTGGGTAGTTTCCTTCATTTCTCTTTATTGACAGCCCTCCTTCTTTTAGAAACTAACATAGTAGTCAAAACTTAGAAATGATGTCACTTAAAATGAATTTCACATCCCCCCCTGAAACCTCTTTCACAGGTACTTCTAAGTATTCTTTCAAAGCGCAAAAATAAATACATAAATAACTCGATTTCTGCAACAGAAAAATAATCAGTTACAAGATTGAAGAATTCAAAGCCTTACACATAGTGCATTGTTAAATTGTCATTATTTAGATACTAGTTCCACAGGGTGGGGTCAGCTTTTGGAGTAAATAACAGTGTTGTGGGGGAGAGGGTAGTACCGCAGGAACATTTAAAAAAACAGAAATAAGAATGAATTCCAGGAATGTAACTGAACATTCAATATGCTACAGGGAAGAGAGAGCTTCCAGGAACGGGTAAGGTTCTCTTAAAGCTTGTTAGATATGTAGAGTCTAGGGAGCTTGAATCAGGGGCACATCAACAACCTCCCAGGATATGGCCAAGCCCCAAGATTCTTGAGAATCTGGAATACTTTTTTGAATTAAGATAAAGGTGTGAAACAGAGAGGTCAAAATAAACAGTTCTGGGTATTGATGATGAGGCCCAGACAGAACAGTCCAGAAACAAATAACCGTCTTACAGGTAAGAGACAGAATGAGTATGTTGCTTTTTATTTGAGTCTGATATTAGTATCAGAAATGTAAGCTTTAAGTAGCAGTTTCAAATGTTTCTGATCTCTGTCTTCTGGTATAAATATTGATTGGTGTAATGCCATTCAAACCACCATTATTTGGAAATAATTAAATATCCATTTCTTGTCCATAATTACCTCTGGGTACAATCCTTCCAACTCACATAAATAGGCAGCCCAGAATCACATAAATGTTTTAATATGTTTGAAAAAACCCCCAAATGTCTTTATTGAATTATTCTGACAGAAGGGTTTTGTTTCTCAGAAAAAATTTTGTAACAAACAGAACCAAGTATATAACACATAATAGAAATGAAGGTTTGGCTATTTAGTCTCATCCTTTCTGATAATACGAACTCAATGCTATTAAACAGGATTAATACATTAGCTACCTTTACCGTGCAGGCTGAAACATTTCTACAATGTAGTTTCTAGAAGCAGAATGCTATCCTCAGGAGCCACAGGTAAATGCCTCACAGGCTTCTGTGGTTGTCTTACCTAGTTTATGTTCCTCTGTGGGTCCATGTGACTGAAATAACCAGATTGTGGCTCAACCAATTTAATAGTTATAACAATAGACATAGTTTGCTTTATGAGCAATTTAGTAAGAGTAACTGGTATATTCATGAATATGGCTTGTTTCCAATGGGTAAGTTTCCACAGATCAGAGCACATAATATGCAGCCTTAGCAACATTTAATGTTTCCTACTTTTTCTGGATGTAGTAAGAACTTTAAGTGTGAGAAACACAAACTATATACCTGTTTTTAAAATAACCAAATAAATAAAACTCAGCCTCTTTTTTTGTTTGTTCTGGAAAAATGTCATTTTTGAGTTTTGGTTTTATGTTGTTTTTATAAGAAATAACAGGCTCTTTCTGTTTAATAGCTTTAAACTGGTGGTATTTTTATCTCTTTCCTGCTAAATAAAGATCATCATTCTTCCTCAATAAAAGAGGCCAAGACCTAAATTATAGGTTGTAGAATTTTGCCTCTTTCGATCACCCACGTGAGCACAGGCCCATTCGGTTGTTCAAGGGTGCTCTTCAGGTAGCTCAGAAAAAACTGGCTGAGATATGAAAGCAAGTTAAGAGTCACAACATTTCCATTTAAATGATCGCTCATTGTGTACAAGTTCCATTGACTAATGGCAGGGAGCTGTGTTTCAAATACAGCTGTGTGCTGACCAAACTTGATTGCTCCAAATACTGAACTGCAGTTCCTCTGCCAATTCCGTGGGCAAGCATTCCATTCTGGGAGGCCAGAGTTGAAATGTGCAGATAAATACGCAGTTCTGGAGTTTTTGGTGCCAAAGCATACAGAATGCTTATGTTCTGCTATGGAAATCTTGGAAGAACAGAACTTCTGTCTTTAATATCTCTGAGGATTTAAAACAGTTCTTAAACTACTTATTACCTTTCATAAAACTCACTCTACTTTAAAAGTCTCCTGGTGACTTACCTATATTAAAAAGAGGAAAAGAATACTTTTTTTGATTCCACCGAGTTTTTCCTTCTCCATTGAAGTTAAACAAGTTAATAAGAGAAAGGACAGCAGTGGAAAGAGCCTAGAAATGGGAACTTGGGCATGTTTTTTTAACTTCTGTGGGCTTGAGATTTTCTTATTTGTAAAATGAGAAGGGTGGTGATCTCTGATTCTTTTGGAGAAAAGCAGGGAAACTGACAACATTTGGAATATCGTTATTTAATCCTCATACCAACCCTGAGATGTAAACATTATTTTATTCACATTGAAGAGTTGAGGAATCCAAAGCACATATTACATAAAATGCTCCAGGGTCACAAAGTTAGTAAAAGGCGGAGCTGGAGTTTAAACTCAGATACATCTGTTTCCAAACATATGCATCTTTCCATTTCCACCTGTCTCAATTTCACCACATTTGAACACATGAGAAGATTGATAAAAATAGGGAGAAATCAAACTATACTTACGGTCAGGCAGAACATTTATAAACAAATTGCCTTTGACATGGATAAATAAGGAGAGCTAGAGACAGAAGAGAAATAATTGACAAGGTATTGCTAAATTCATCCTACTGTGTAGAATGTTTCCATTTTAATTAGCTAATAGTGTCTTATGCTAGCTTTCACAACAGACTTGCTTGGTATTTGCTTATGTATCTTATCATATAGAATTTGTTGTAATGCTAATATTTGATGTCATGTGTCTGTAATATGATGTCAATAAAATTTTATTTGATGTTTTTGTGTTTTAGCATATAAAAAGCTTTCTTTGTTTCTTTTGTCCTTGTACACATTTGCCTTCTTTTGTTACAGATTATTTTATAGCAGATATTTACTAAGTATTCAATATATGCCAAGCATTGAGGTAAGAATTTTGCAGTCATTATATCATTAATCTACACCTTATTGGGTAGATACTATGAATTTTCATGTTTTATTTATTGAAAAAAAAAAACAAGGCTCAGAGAGGTTAAGTAACTTTCCTAACATTATACCACTAATAAGGGCTACAACCCAGTATCAAATCCAGGGTTCCAGACAAAGCAGGTGCTTGAAGTGATGATGACTCTTTCCTTGCCTCTGAGAAAGACCTTCTGACTGTGCTTTCCATGGAACCTACTGGTACAAATCTACTTTTCAACCTGTTGGACTTGGTGCTCATTCTTCTAAGGACTTGCTTTGTTGACGCAATGAATGTTCGCTATTGATATTATCCTGATACACCTTTTTTCCATATAAATTCTCCCTATTTACTTGAATAGGGAAACTCACATAGCCACTGCCTGG
>PVKH010015482.1:0-16079 GCA_004027955.1 Chaetophractus vellerosus | reverse complement strand
GCCAGCTCCAATCTGCATTGAAACCCTCCTGGGCAGTTTTCATTTCAGTTATTGTGGTCTTCAATCCTAGTAGTTCTGTGTGGTTCCTTTCTAAAATTTTCTATCTCTTTACTTAGATTCATATTGTTCATTCACTGTTTTCCTACTATTTTGTAGTTCTTTCTCTGTACTTTGTTTCATCTCCCTAAGCATTTTTAAGATAATTATTTTAATAGCTGTGTTTGGTATATCCACTTTCTCATCTTCCTTGATGTTTTCTCTATTTTTATTTTCTTCCTTTGGATAGGCCATCACTTCCTGTTTCTCTGTTTGACTTTTACTCTTTCGATGCACAATGTACATTTTAGTATTTTAAAATGTTATCTCTGGGATTTACTCCCTGGGAGGTCTGTTTCTTGTTTTTGTAACCATCTGGTGATAAGACAAAGATTTTCTTGAGCTTCAGCTTTCCTATCAGGAAGTACTGCCCAAGGTGAATGCACTGGAAAGTGTTTTCCCTATCTTACTGGGCCTCTGTTTTGTCCTGGTCTTTTTCTTTTTGTTTCAGAGTTCCCCAGTTTACAGGAGTTTCATTGTCCCCTCTGTTTCCCAGGGGACAAGCCTCCCTCTCCCAGGTATTTAATGCCTGCAGGTCTTTGTTCCAGACTGTCTGCCTCTATAGTTTTTACACTCTTCATTGCCTCATGCTGCTTTTGCCTAAGAAATTCTGGAAGGTGAGTCACCCTAGGGAGGACTTTCCAATTTGGTCTTTCCCAGCCAAAACAGGGTCATGGATCCATAAAGGGGGCATGGCCATCTTTAAAGAGCCCTGCAAAGAGATTCATTAAGGGTGTCAAAAACTTCTCTGATGGCTCCCCAAAGCTGAGCTTCCCTGGCTTGCCCGGCATATGCTGCCCTTCAGCTAACTGTCCCCTACTGCACTGAAGAAACCCTGAGTCTTTAAATCTCCACTATCTGGGGAAGGTTGAAACTAGCTGCTGCTTCTGTCCAGGGTGGGTTAAAACAATAGCTGACCTTATAATTGGGATACAGTGATCTGAATTCACTAATGAAAAGCCATGATCAGTGATTGGCCATGCACACCACTATTCTTGGGCAAGAGGATTTTTCTTTCCCTTTCTGTTGCCAGCAGCTAGCTAGGGACTGACCCCATGGTGCCCTGCTGCTAGAGTGGGGTTTGGGTTCTGGTAGCCACTGCACAGAGAGAGAAATTTACAGTTCTTTACCATAATTTATCAGCCCCTTCCTCCTGCTCTTCCCTGGATGCTGTACAGTGTTCTGACCTCTGGCACTTCAAAATAGTTGTTTCAGACAGTTGCTACCTGTTTAATAGTTGTTCTGGTGGAAAGACTGAGTCATTGTGCTCCCTACTTCCCTTGAAGGCTCAAGTCATAAATTTTTGAATGATTGTATGGGGTTTTTTTTTTTTTTGAAAATTTTACCATTTATTTACATGTACAAAGTTTCTTTTGAGAGTGACAATCAAGAATTCAGGGAGTGGATGTGTCTCAAGTGGTTGAGCACCTGCTTCCCACATGGGAGGTCCTGGGTTTGGTTCCTGGTGCCTCCTGAAAATAACAGAAAACAAACAAATGAAAAACCAACTTAAGGGAGCCAATGTGGCTCAGAACAAAAAAACAAACAAGTAATAAAACCAACTTAGGGGACCCAATGTGGCTCAGTAGTTGAGTACTGGCTTCCCACATATGAGGTCTGGGTTCAATCCCCAGCCCTGGTACCTCAAAAAAAAAGAGAGAGAAAAGAAAAGATTTCAAGAAGGTCATAATTGAAAAGTCTTTATCAGGAATTGCATGTATCCATTTATCATAAAAATTTTTGAAAATTTATTTGAAAACCTAATATAAATGCAATATTTAATATCATCTCTAATACTTGCATTTTACTTTTTATCATAATTATTGTCAAGAACTCTGATGGCTATGAAATTTTATCCTATTTGCAAGCAAACCAGTTAGCCTGCCAGTTTCGTGGATAGTGGCAGAAGACATGAGACTCCTGTGTCAGAGACAAAGGATAGTTTATTACTCACAGTAATAGCAGTATCCAGAGTATCATCATTTTCTCACCAGTTTCCCAAGCCCTGATTCTCACAGGGTGACATGAACAGAGTTAAGTGACACCTGCATATGCTTAGGGAGCTCAAATATTTTATCCTGGATGGTGAACATGTCTGCCCTTTGCTCTGGAAAAAGACACTATTTATTATATAGTCTAAAGATTTTTGTATAGCAAAGCTTGTAACACAGGAAATCAGTGCCTCTGCTTGTAAGATGTCCAAAACTGTGGGAGACCCATGGAGAATTGTGTCCCAACCATTATATAATTTAAAGAAAATATAATGATTTTTTTTTCACAATGGCTTATATAACCACATTGGAAAATTTTCTCCAATTTTACTAAGAGCGCCACACAAAGAAAAACTTTTCTACATGTGACAATATATGAAAAAGTTGGAGAAGTATCAACATAGTACATTGAGAATTTTTGTTCATTGGCTGCTCAAGGTAAAAGCTTCAGATTGAAAATGGCATAAAACTCAGAGAAGCAGGAAGAAAGAGCCACAATTTTTTCCATTCAACAACCTTTACGCATGGATAATTTTTAAAAGGATAATTAGTGTCACCCATGCACTAAATCTCTCTTTTACCCACAGGAACTGGTCATAAAGTCAGCCAGACACTAGAATCCTTTTTTTTATGTGTGCATAATTTGAAGAGCAAAATCAAGTTAAATAAAGGAAAATCATCGCTAGTGACTATATCATATTGTTTTCTCTGTCTCTGTTTTAGAACGGCATTCAAAATTGTATTCACATATCACCTATATTTGCAATCACAGGATCAAATTTTTCTACTAATTTTAAAGGAGGCCTCATATGAATAGTTGAAAATCTGGTGGATTAGGGATTCAATCTCTACCCAAAACTGTCAATAGGGCTTAAGGCATCACTTTTTCCCCAGGAATTATTTTCAGTAGCATTAAACATACTCCGGAGTCCTGTTCTTCTTTACCATAAATATCAAGGTTGGTTGGACCCTTGCCAATCTTTCCACATTTTTACTTTCAAAAATTTGCTCTTCCCCAAATTTCAATAATGGCAGGGAGAGCTCTGTTTTTCATCCTTGATCATGGTACTGTCATCCTTCCTTTCTCTAGTGTACTTGCCTTTTGGGTCTGAAACTGTTCCCTTTATCTCCAGCCTTTGCGTTTGTTATCTATAGGTAGATTTCACATCAACTTGACAAATAATTATGGCTGAATGTTTTTCCTTCTACTATGTCATGCATGTTTGATTGACTATCTCCAAGTGAGTTCTCTAAGTCAATTGTCTCTAGTCCGTGATTTTTTTTTCATGTGGTTTGCTTTCTCATTGGTCTTATTGCTCCAATATAGCCAATTCATCATACTTTACATTTTGAGTCTCAGTTGTGGCTCTAATTCTCTGTGAAGGGCACTACCTCCTCTCAAGGAAAACATTGTATTGTTGAAGAGACAACTCATGAAATAGTCTAGCTAGTAGGTAACACCAACTCAGGCAATAATATTGGGACAGTGTATTATTAGCTACCCATTGCTGTGTAAAAAATTACCCCTGAATCTTTTTAGCTTGGAACAACATTTATTAATTCAAATGGTTTCTGAGGTTCCTGTACCCAACAACAACTTAATTGGGGTGTTCTGGTTCAATGTCTCTCAAGGGGTTGTCATCAAGCTGTCAGCTGAGACAGCTATCATCTCAAGGCTTGATTGGGGCTGGAAAATCTACTTCTAAGTTAACTCAGGTGGTTGATAGTAGATCATGTTTCCTCACTGGCTTTGGCCAGGAATCTCTATTCCTTGCAACATGAGTCTCTTCATAGACTTCCAGAGTATACTTATAATATACTTGTATGGCACTTTGAGATTATTTATGAATCCCCAAAAGAAAAAGATTATGTTTGTAAACTAATCTATTCCTTTGGATGTGATATCCTTTGATTGTGTTAAATTCAGTTGAGGGAACTTAGATTAGTTAACTTGATAATATTACTTTAGGGCTTTTGATTGGACTATGTCAGTTAGGCGTGACTCAGACTGCTAAGTCTGCTATAAATGGACTTACATGGACAGATACATACAAAAAAGAAAGCCACCATGTTTGATCTTGTCATGTAAGAGGGAGGAAAACAGGATTGCTTAAGCATGGAGCACCCAAGAGGCTGGGCCCATGGAGAAGCTCAAGAGGAGGCTATGAGCCTAGAGGGGAAGGCAGAGACTAGGTAGAGACCACCCGCCATCTTGCTTCAACACATGGCAGCTGACTTTGGTGAAAAAGAACCTCTTACGGCACCTTGAGCTGGACTTGCCACAGCCTTGGGACTGTAAACTTTTGCTCCAAATACATACCCTTTATAAAAGTCAACAGATTTCTGGTACTTTATATTGGTAGCCCTTTGGCAGACTGATACAAGCCAGTAGTTTGAGATACCAGCTGCCTTTTATGATCTATTCTCTCAATTACACTCTATCATCTTTGTTTTATTTTAATATTAGACATCAATAAATCCAACCCACCCTCAACAGAAGGGAACCACACAAGGGTGTGAATACCAGGAGGATATTCTGGGGACCATTGAGGGCCTTTTGGGAGATTGATTGCCATAACCAGAAATAAGAATCTGCTTTTGCTTTTTTAAAATATTGGTTTTGTAAATACTGCATTAAAACTTGCTTTTTATTTTATGAAGGTATAGAGTTTGCACCTATATCTTTTCATTATTAAAATAACCATTTGTGAGTTTTTGTGTTGTTGTTTACATATCTTCTTTTGTGGAATTAATTTTAAATAGAACATAGGCATTATCTTGAAGTTCATCAACCGAGGTTAGTTGTTTTTGTTATTCTGTAAGTAAAACTTCAAATATGAAATAAATATGAAGGGTAGATCACACAGGTATAAGAATGAAAAGTATAAGTGAGAAATAGCTCTATTTCAGCATTCTATCATAGTACAAGGAGAAAAACAAAAGATTAGTAAAATATTCAATAACTACTCTAAAAGAATAAGATATAAACTATTCCTTAAAGACTATTTAGCACAAAAATGAAAATATCTGAGAAAATTTAAACACAAAATAGCACTCTTTATAATGCAAATGAAATTTATTAGTTCTAGTACTGATGACTGGAGCAATTAATCTGGGTTAAAAGTGTTTGGGGCTGTTTTGGTAGGGGATGTCTTGAAACTTTAGCTGAAGAGGACAGATGGAGAATTCATAAGTCCATGAAATGAAGTGGAAAGCAAAGAATCTGGAGCAATTGTCACCTTTAACTTGTTGGATGTGTTATCTGGATTGGATGTCAGACATAAATAGTACCGTTAATTACAAAGAAACTGACTAATTTTCATGAGAAAAAATTGCAAATTACATTTCTCAAATTAAATAAATTGAGGCAGAAGAAATCTGGGCTTCTTGATTTGTGAAAATTAAGCAGTATATAGGAATATAGAACCATCAGTTCTCTTTCACTAACATTTCTGACAAAGTAAGCTGTTGGAAGCTCCAAAAGAGATGATTTGTAAGCTCCTGTAAGTGATCTGGCAGGGGAGGTGATTTATTATTGGAAAAGGGACCTCTCATTTTCATTTTGTACTGGGCCATGCACATTATACTTGGAGGGCCCTCACCTACCTGGAGACGAAATAAGGGTGGGATCCTAGGTTGAAAGCTCCACTGGCTCTACTATTTACTGCCTAGATGACTTGAATAAGTGACTTAAGCTCTCAGTGCCCCTGTCTTGTCACCTTTAAAATTGGGATAGTGGTAGTACCTACTTCATGGGATTCCTATATGCTAATAAATGCAGAAGGCTTCTCACAGTGCCCGGCACAGCATAAGAACCGTGTAAGTGCTAGCTCTCATTATTGTTGTTGTCATTGCTGTTCTTACTGAAAGCTGAAAAATAGAAATTCTAGTCTAGGCTGCCAATATCCCTATCATCAGCACTCTTAACTCACCAGGTTGCATGTTTAAAAGTGACAAAATCAATCAAAGACTCGAGGTCACTTTTTAAATTTTCACTTTAGTGACCAATTTTACCAGTTGGTTAAATACCTCTTAGGTAAATCATATAAATTCACAGTAATATTTAAGACAGTAAGAACTTAAAGTTATTCACATCATTAAAATAAAGAAAGGTGCTGTTCTGTTAAAAACAAATACTATTAATAATATATTCATTATCGAATTATAGGCTATCCTGAAAATGTTTTTAGAGTAAAGGTGAGATAGGCAGTAGAAGCAGACAGGACATAAGGCAAAGTGCAATTCATAAGAGATATTTGGAGCTAAATTAATATTTGTATTTTTCAGCCAGAATACTTTTCTAAAAAATGAATCCATGGGCCCACTATCCCATTAAATATTCTTATGTGAGAGTAATCTAGATGGTCCCATTTCCTTTGATTCTCAATTCCATGGAGAAAAGATTCTCAAAGAGTGAATATGTTAATAAGACATTATTTTTTGTGTCTGTTTGAAGGGTAAAACATTTGTAGTTCACCTTCTTTACATTAATTGTCAAGGTGCAGTTCAGTGAAAACTAATATTTTAATTAGAGATATTATAAACCAATATGCAGGGAATTATGAATCCAATGATCATACAAACCTTTTTAAAAAAGATTTTAACTAACTTGTATCATAATATTAGCTAATTTTCACACCCCTTCTATGTTTCTTCCCTGGTAGAGAATAACAAAACAGACAACTAACCTAAAGGAAATATTGCATATTATGAAATTTGAGGAGGGTCATGAGTCTCTTGGGTGACAGGTGTTATTAAAATTTGAAAGGACATTATTGTAACAGTTGGGCAGGGAATTTCGAATACTGGCATTGCAGGCCATTAAGGCCATCTGTCTTCTTGCACAATGCTCCTACTGATATTAAAGGAAACTGGCACACGCTGCTATAGATTTGAAATAAGGCAGAATGCTTAAACAACTTATCTTGAAACACATGCATTCTCAATATGATGCCTTTTCTAAATTTCAAATTCCGGTTCTGCCTTATGTACCTTTGAATCAACGCTTTCTCCTCCTTCATGTTTTCAAGTGGAAGCCTCATGTCTAGAGATAGGAATTGAAAACGTTTATGCTCCTTGAGTCTGACTCTATAATTTGCATGCAATTAAATGTTTCACATATTATTATGCTCTTGGAAAGGCATCCTTAAAAAATAACTTCAATATTTCTGCCATCACACATAAAATATGAACTACATTATTCGCAGACTCCAGTAAGTTTAAAATATTTTGTTAATTCTTTTCTTCCTCTGAGCTTCACTTTCCTGTACCTCCTCCAATTTTATCACATCTTTAGGTCATTGAGGTATGCTGAATGGCATAGAGTTCATTCTATCTACTTGGATTCTCCAGTTTCATTTCTTTGACAGAAGGAAGGATTATACCCCAGGGCATGATGATTCTTTCATTATAGCTGAAGTTGCACTGCATTTGTTTGCTCTCCAATTGCAAACACATATCTATTTTGCGATCTAAAATGTTTCCAGCATGAATGTCCGCGGCTTTCTAAGCATTTCCCCTGCCGAGAGACTGTGATCAGGATTGCTAGTCCCTGCATAGATTAACTGGAATTACCCCAGAAAAAATTACCTTGTTATTTCCTGTGTGTATTTTTAACTTTTCTTGTTCTGTTTTAAATATTATGTTCCTTTCTTTGGTGGTGCTTGCAACACTTTCCAAATTGGGATCAGTTCAGAAATATCTAAAGAATTGCTGTTTGTCCTCATTTTCAAAGCCAAAAATAAAGATGCATAATAAATCCAGGTTATTGTTAATCCTTGTTGGCCTTCAATAGCAATTTGTCCTGAAATCAGTACATCATAATTCAGTTGAATTTGTCAGTCTTTGGCTCTTCAATATCAAGTAGTTGTATACTAATTTCCTTTCTTTGATCTATGTTCTTTTTCCATAAAATGCACAATACATTGAGGAGGTATTTTGAAAAAAAGAATTTTTTTTACCTTTAACTGTATGTTGCACCATGTTTTTGTGAAATAGTGATTTCAATGTGCTTATAATTTCCTCTGTAAATTAACAAAGAGTTTACAAGAACAATTCTGTGCCAAAAAAGCACTGGCTTGATTGCTCTTTGTGCTAATTTTTATTGGGGTTGCCAAGAAAGCAGGTGCTGAGAAAGTGCAAAACACTCAATAATATATTAGGCAAAATACTCAATGATAAATCTAAAGAGGCCCAGCATAATTATTGTACAAGGGTCTTCTGATCTGAACTACGCCAGACTAAATTTGGCAGTCTGTTATATGCACAAGGGAGGGGAGTCAGGCTGCTGAAGGATATGAAAATGGTGTTTCACGAGGAATAGCTGAAGGAAACGGGAATGCTTAACTTGGAAGTGAACGCTGAGAGAAACATAACTGACATATATTTTAACAGGTCATGTTATGGGAAAAAAACTATGCATAATTATGCTTTATTTCAAGGGGCAGAAAAATCCTGCAGGGTTGCAGAAAGAAAGGGAGGATCTAATAATGATAGATTATTAGAATATATTCTTTCATTGGAACTTATTTCTTATAAGGTCATGAGTTCTTTGCCTTAGATATACACAAGCAGATGCCATCGACCACACTTTTACAATGGGTTGGTATGTTGTGGGGGTGGTGTTATCTCTGGGATGATTCCTTATTTTTTTTCCTCTGATTTGACGTCTATAAAATTATAAAAAGACATGCAATCCATCTAAATAGAAACAATGACAGTGACAAGAAGTGGGTAAGCAACAGAAGGAAAAGGAATTAGAATGCCCACTCTTTGCATTTTCTCTGAGAATTGTTGAATGCCAGGCTGTTGACATCCGCACCTCTAAGCATGGAGAGCCCAAGAGCAGCTTCTCAGAGGTTAGTGCCTCGTAGCTCTGGCACATTCTCATCTCTGGCCATGTCCCTTAAAACCAGCCCACAAAAGTGGGGAAACAATGGACCAAGATGGATGGCACCCGTGTAAATTGTAAAATGCTGTGCAGATATATGCTTCTGACATATTTGCAACTCTGAATAAAGCTTGATGAGTCAGAAGAAACTACTTTCTAATATAAAGAAGTGAATATGGATATTGATCTTATATACTATTTATCAGATCGTAACCAAATAATTTGGCTAAGAGAAAAAGGGGTTAAAGACAGTTTTTGAGCATTCCAGTCACTTTTACCTCCTCTGCAGCCAATATATATCACTATGAAGAACATGTGGTCACGCGGGTGGCAGCACCTGGTAACATTTTCTGAGTTGTCGGAACACAAGGGAACCTTGTAATTAATTAGCTACGCAACTAGAGAGTGCCTGGAGCTCAGCTCATCATGAAGACACAAAAAGAATGATGCCTGGACATGCTTTTTTGGCAAAGTATTGATAAATATCATCTCAGAGAGTTTATTCTGTAGTCTGTATTATTCTGATTTATTACCTGGTCTGGGCCCTGTGATAATCTAGCACATGGCAAACTTTTTCTGTGAAAGATCAGATAAAAAATATTTTAGGCTTTGCAAGCCATGAAGTCACTGCTGCAACTGCTCAACACTGCCATTGTAGCCTGAAAGCAGCCATAGACAATATGTAAATTAATGTGTATGGCTGCGTGCCAATGACATTTTAATTATGGACATTGAAATTTGAATTTCACATAATTTTCATGTATCATGAAATCTTTTTGTTTTTATTTTTCCCAACCATTTAGAAATGTAAAAACCATTCTTGGCTCACAGGCCATACAAAACAGGCATTGGGATTTGCTGGCAGGCTGTAATTTGCCAACCCCTGATCTACTTAGGCAGTAAGAAACTACTGCCTTAACTAAAAATAGCTTCTGGATATGAAATGGCCACTACCAATATTTAGAGGTAATACTTTTTAGTGATTTTAATATCTCATGTGTATGCTTCTGGCAAGGTGATTTTTCAAAGAATATTCACAGGACTTATTGGGGATTGCCATGATTAGTGGTTGCAATTATTATTCTAAGATACGTTGACATAGGTAAGGGCGCCAGCTTCATTTTTTAAAAACTCAGTTCATGTCCTTATTTTTCCATGGCTCCTAGACATATCATTTAACATCTTTGGAACCTTCTTTTCTTTCTTTCTTTCTTTTTTTTTTTTTTTTTCAGATCTGTGACTCTGATATAAGCTTTCACCTTCCATTAGCACCCTATGTGTGTATTATACAACCATGCAGGCTCCTAGAGACAACTGTGTTGATTATAAGCCCCTGTGCTGTGTGGTTAAGAAAAGCATATTTTCAATTGGGAGAACTGAAATTTCAAATTTGCAAATAAATTGATGAGTTAGAGGAGTGGGACTTTAAGACTCTAACCTGTGTGACACCATAGAAACCATGGTGATAATTTTTGATCCCAGAGAAAATCTGAGAAAAGCTTATCAATCTTCTTTGAATAGAAACTGTACCTGCTGAAGGCAATGTGATAATTGCACAATTCATTGTATTCACTGCATTCACTTCTCCAACTGACATAATCCTAGAAAGGACAATGTGGGCTTTCACTTATTCACAACTGTTTAGAATTAGGTAATGAAAAGAGACAAGGTTATCTAAATACAAATTCAATGTGGACTTAATCTCATTTGGTTGTAATAGAAATTTTAGCCAGGAGTTGGTCTATTCTGAAAGACACCTATTTCTAGTTTTGTGGCTTTTATTTCCATCTATGATTCAAATATCAGAGAGAAATTAAAAACTAGGTCTACAATAATATACCACTAAATTTACAAAATAAAATGGCCTAGGTAAAAAAAATGCAGAAATTCTGCAAAAAGATACAGTCACTAGCATTTCTAAGCTATATGGAGAAACTTGTGATATACTTGAAAGTCAAATAGAACAAATAATTTATACTGACGAATGTAATCCATCAATGCTTCAGAATAATGATGAGAACTGAATCCATTGCATATAATCTATTCAGTGGCTGTTTAGACCCAAGCCAAAATAATTCTATTTCAAAAGATTCCAGTCTTCTCTACCAATGGCAGAAGTTCAAGTTGAGCAATATATTCCATTTCTAGTCATAAAACATCCTGGTTAAGATCAATTCTTTTAGCTTAGTTCTGGGATGTTTCCCTCCTTAGCTTTACTAAAATCTCATCAGTCTTTGTTTGCTCTACTATTTACTTTCTCTCTTCCTCTTATTATATTCCTTAATGTCATGCATGTGCCCTACTTCCAAATAAAACAGAGTAGAAACATATGAGTTTTATTCAGGATTCAAATGTAAACATTTCTTTGTTTTGAGAAGCTACACCATGCGGTGGAATGACTAAAGCAGGAAGGGAAAATTTCAGAAGCAGGTTCTTATCTTCCAGAGGGAGGCATTGAGAGATACTTATCCAGATAGTTAGTGTATGCAACATTTAAATCAAATACTCTGCTTTTTATTTTTGTAGGGAAAATATATGTGCTCAGTTTTGGTTTGAATAATATTAAAAAAAAAATCTAAGCATACGTTAAAGCATTGGGCCATTTACTTGATTCATTGTGAGCATCAAGAGGTATGATCAGTCGATTTCTGGACAAATTTCATATCTTTTATTGACATTATGTTGGTTGATAAAGTCTGGTTTCACATACTTATACACATAACTCATGTATATTGTCAATAATAAAGTTAATGTAATTATGTTTTGAAAGTTATATCATCCTACTTTAGGAAATAAAACCAAAATGTCTGGTTTATAATCCATTTGCCTACTTGCTCATGTAGAAAACTGGAATAGCATTTCCTCCAAAGCATCAGCTTGAGCTCTGCCAAGGTTTGGGGTAGTTTCCTAGCCTAGGCAGCAGTCAGTTCCATTATTGAACACCCCGAGTTCTTAAAGGTTTTTTTCACAGTAATGAAGCATCTCTCCCCACTGCATCTGAAGACTTCAAGAGAAAGAAAACACATAAGGACCTGAGAAATATTTCATTGTTAAAATTTACAAACGTTCGATCTCTTTAAATGTCCCTTGGTTTTCCTAAAGAAGATACTTGCATAAGTTCACATGCTTGGTGGCTCCTTTCCCATTTTTCTGATTCATCTGTCACCTGGTAACCCTGGGCTTTCTTCAGTGTTAATAATATCCTTAGGTCTCTATTGCCATTAAAACCAGTGGGATGCCCAGAACTTGTCCTTATGTTTCATTTTCCAGAACTGTGTAACCTAGTCACTGTGGTGGTTTGCACGTGTATGTACCCCAGAAAAACATGTTCTTAAATTTAACCCATTCCTGTGTGGGGACCTATTGTAAATAGGACCTTTTGGTGAGATTATTACTTCAGTAAAAGCATGACCCAGCACAATGAGGAGGGTCTTAATCCTATTACTGGAGTCTTTTATAAGCCTAATGAAATTCAGGGAAAACCACAGGAAGTAAGAAGCTGAAATCAAGGAAACCTGGAAAAGAACAGAGAAACCAGGAGAGGCCGCCATGTGCATTGCCATGTGACAAGCTAAGAACTGCCAGCAGCCAGCCACAGAATACCACATTCTTCAGGAATAAAGCATTGCCTTTTTTTCCCCCAAGCCTCAAACCCAAGTGAATAAATTCCCATTGTTTAATCCATTGTTTAAACGGTTTTTGCTTGAGCAGCCTAGGAAACTAAAACAGCTACCCACAGCTCAAAGGAATTCTGGGACCCTGAATGTTTTAGACTTACCATCCCTAAAAAAAATCTGTGTCTTACTACCAAAAAAGTGAGGGTGGGGTGAGAAGGAGGAAATGGAGAGTGAGCAGTTTGATCACAGTGATCCCTGCAATGTGTAATACTTAAAAGAAGGAGATAAAATTACATTACATACAGAAATAATTGCTGTGTGCAATACACAAGAGAATCAAATTTTTAAAAATGATGTAAAATAATGCCTTAGTTCACTAAAGGGACTGGTTACAAACTCATACATAAAATCAATGATTTTCCTATCAACCAAAAATAAAATATTTCCCCAAAAGTCTAAGTCAAAATAGAAAACACTATAAATTAACTAGAAATAATTTAACATCAGAATGTTTGAGATTGATATTGTATAACTGATTCCAAATTTTTCCAGTATGATAATTTACTTAGAGGCATAAAAGATGAATATTAAAAATAAAAACATATCAATTTTTACTCCACTAAAACCTATAAATTCCCACAATATCATAAAAATATCACAATGATTATTTAAAATATATATATAATTCTAAAGTTATTCTAAAGAATGCAGATAAGAGAAAAGCAAAATAGAGAGACATATGCCCTATATGATTTCAAAAGACATTATAAAGATATAATAATTAAAATCTAGATTAGATAAGACACTGGATTACTGGAACAAAAAAGAAAATTCAAAACAGTTTCAAGTATATTTAAGAATTTAGTATATGTAGTATTTCAAATCTATAGGGAGAAAACAATTTGCAGAGGAAATTAAATATCTATATCATCTTTAGATCAAAATAAATTCCATATGGAGAAAGTGTTTAATTGTAAATTACTTGAAAAAAATTATAATTAAAATTTATATACTATTTTGGTGAGGAAAGGTCTTTTTTAGTCCCACCGAAGTTTGACAGTCTTTAACAGTTAATTTAAATTCTCTTGTATGTCCTCATTGCAAAGAAAACCATTAAGAATCAAATAAAAAATATTTATATCATATTTAAGGGAGAGTAGATTATTATATTTAATACACTTAAAGGTCTTTCAAATTAATTAAAAGATAGAAAATATGCAACAATCATGAATAGTCAATTACCTGATGAAAACATAAAAATAGTCAAAAGAATAAATAAAATCTGTAGTAATCAAAGAAGTCCAATGCTGATATACTATTTCACATTTATAAAAGGTGAATTTTTTTTTTAAAGATTTATTTATTTTATTAAATATCTCCCCTTCCCCCCGCTGTGGCGACGCGCCAAGACTGGTCACTGCGCAGGCGCAGCTTTCCCCGCTTGTGGGCAGCTTCTGCTTCCATTCACGGCCGGATTTCAGTTCGCGGGTGGCTGGCTGCGCTCCATTTGTGGGCTACCTGCCCTGCCCGTGGCGGCTTTTGCCCTGTCCGTGGCAGCTTTTTGCCCTGCCCACGGTGGCTCTGCCCCGCCCATGGCGGCTTGCCATTCTCAAGGCGGTCTGCCTGCTAGGAGAGGTCCCCGGGAACCGAACCCGGGGCCTCCCATGTGGTATGCCGGTGCCCTATCCACTGGGCTATCGAGCCGGCCCCAAAAGGTGAATATTTTAAAATATAAAGATACCTAATTGTGATGACAGTTGAGGAAACTTGAATTCTTCTATACACCTGGAAAATCAGTATTTTAATAATGTAGGAAAATATATGTATAAATAATTAAGTAGTATATCCCCTTTGCCTCAAAACTTCATTTCTACAAATGTGTTTTAATGAAATAATAAAAGCTTTTCACATATTTCTGCCTAGAAAGATGTTCACTGAAGCACTGTTTGTAAAGTAAAAAAATAGAACAAATGTCCAATAATTTGGAAATTTTTAATATATTGTATTCATACAATAGAACAGTTTGCAGCATTAACATAGCATCTTTGCATATTTCCAGGTGAATATTCTTTGGTGATCTATTTATGTGGAAAACTCAAGTTCAAAACCAGTCTTAAATTGGATTCCCAACAAGCAGACTCTGAGATAAGAATTCATGTGGAAGTGATTTATTAGGAAATGTTCCCAGGAAAAACAAATGGTGGAGTGGAGAATTAGACATTGAGGGGAAGAGGCCAGCCAAGGATGTGGTGTCAAGCCAAGGATAATGGAGTGTACTCTTTGTCAATCCTGTAGGGGAGCACTAGAGACAGGGTGCACTGCACTCAGAGTTGTTCCAATCAGGGTCAAATGAGATGGAGTATTTTTACCACTGTCCATTAGTCAATGGTTAGGGACTGCCCCCAAGGGGACTTGTAAACCTCAGGCACTTGTGCCTCTCTGCATGCAGGCAAAACAGATTTCAGTAGTCCAAGAACATAATGCTTATAAACATATATGTATATATAGACATACATATGCATATATATTTCTTATATATGTTTCACACATATTCAAATATTTCATATATATTTCACCTGTGATGTATATGAAATATGTGCATGTGTACATATATAAATACACATTCACACATATATAGTGTGTTATATTTGAAAGCACTGTTTTTTCAATAAATTTATTGAAACCGTGTGAGGTATAGTTCTAAGTATTCTGAGTAAATATATTTTAGTAGATATATAGAGATATAGACATATAGACATGTGACTTCTCTCTCTGTTATGATTCTTTACTTCCTTAGTTTTGCTTTTCTACATATTCTATAGTAAAATTGGTTTATTTTTATGATAATAAAATATGACACTTTAAAATATTCCACCTTTGAATCAACAATCTATTTTACTTCTAGACATTTATCCTAAGGAAATTAGTATTTTCTTACAAGACTGTTCTTTGAAGCATAACCGATCAAGAAAAAAATTGGGAACAAATTAACTAAAGCATTGAGTCTCTTCTATTTGAACACCTTTTTAAGAAAAACCCAAGTAGTTTTTTGTTGTTCCAGAAATTAGCCATTAAACCCATTAAGGGATATGGGCTATTTAATGCTTCACTAGATTAACCCAACTGAGGCTCTTTAGTTTCTACAACAGTAGAAATACTAGGGAGTTGTTTGAAGGGCAATCAAATTAGAATTGAAAGCCTTACATTTCTGATTTGTTCTGGTACTTAAAACTGCTCAATAACTCTTTCTCTTCCTCATTTTATTCCTCCTCCCTTCACTTCCCACACTGAGGAATTAAAGCTTTAGAATTTTATGTGCATTAAAACAAGGTTGGCATCTGTACCAACTGTGGGGAATTGGCAGCTATGGTGCCCAAGAGAGGGTGTCAGAGCTGGAGTGTGGTGAGTGGTGATATGGTGGTGGTGGCGGTGGAGTGGGGGGCTCAAATGGGAGGGAGTTGTCTGACACAGAGTGTCAGAGCCTAA
>PVKH010015481.1:0-16081 GCA_004027955.1 Chaetophractus vellerosus | reverse complement strand
GGTTCCCGGGGACCTCTCCTAGCGGGCAGACCGCCTTGAGAATGGCAAGCCGCCATGGGCGGGCTGGAGCCGCCGTGGGCAGGGCAAAAAGCTGCCACGGACAGGCAAAAGCCGCCACGGGCAGGGCAGGTCGCCTGCAAATCGAGCACAGCCAGCCACCCGCGAACTGAAAAAGCCGGCCGTGATGGAAGCAGAAGCCACCCACAAGCGGGGAAAGCCGCGCCTGCGCAGTGACCAAGTCCCGGCGCGTCGCCGCAACGGGGAGGGGGAAGGGGAGATATGTAATAAAATAAATAAATCTTTAAAATAAATAAATAAATAAATAAATAAATAAATAAATAAATAAATTTATATATCTCCCCCTTGCTGCTTGTGCTCGCTGTGTTCAATTTTGCTTTGCATTTTTCCGTGTCTGTTTATCTCCCCCTGTTGCGTCAGCTCACCGCACTGCGGCTTGCCTTCTCCAGGAGGCCCCAGGAACCGAACCCGGGGCCTCCCATGTGGTAAACCACAGCCCAACCAATTGAGCCACAGCCAGTTCCCTTTTTTAAGCTTTTGACACTTTGTTTATTCTCACCTTTCTTGCAAACTGCAATCCAATAGAGAAGCTTCTTAATTATCAGATGAAGTCTTAATCTTGGAGGTGGAAATGTGGAATAACACCTGGAAGGGTCAGTAGCAATAACCTCAAGGTTTGTGTGTGGGGCAGACAGATGCACCACAACCACATTGTGTGTGTGAGGGTTGTGTGTTGGGGGTTGGGGGGGAGCTGGCCATATCCCAGAATGGAAGGGAAGACTAGATCAATGATGTGTACTTAGAAAAGCATGTTTAACCTTATGATTCATTTTTTTGTTTGTTTTGTTTTGTTTTTAGAAGGTACCAGGGATTGAACCCAGGACCTCGTACATGGGAAGTAGGCACTCAACCACTGAACTATATCTGCTCCCCAATGAGAGTTGGTTTTTTTGTTTTTGTTTTGTTTTGTTTGTATTTAGGAGGTACTGGAGATCGAATCCTCGTACATGGGAAGCAGGCGCTCAACCACTTGAGCTACATCTACTCCCCATATTTTTAAGAATTTATCAACATTTAAAAAAAAAATAGTTACCAAAATGCTGTTCATTGCAATCAGAAACATCCAATGATTTTAAGGAAAAGTTAGTAATCCCTCCCCTGTCCCGTTACAATCACCCCTGAGATAACTAACATTAACAGTATGGTATATATCCTTCCACAACAGATTTTCTCCATCTTTTATAAATGTATGGGTTTGAGGCAGTATTGTTATAAAAATGAGATCATGACATAGTTTGTAACTTTTCTCAATGTCATATCTCCAAGATAGTAGCTGTGGGTGTGACTCTTTATAAGCTGCAAAATAAATAGTTTATCCAATACAATAAAATAGTTAACCATTTCCTTATTGACATATATCCAGATTGCTTTCAATTTTTAGTCACTTTAAACCATACCACAGTAAATGCTGTACATTCCAAAAAGCGAGACTTCTGGGTTAAGGGGTATTGTTATCAGCATCATCATTATTATTGGTGATACATATTGCCGATAACTGTCCCAAAACATAGTAGTAAGTCATACCTCTACTACCTGTAATTATGAGAGTACCTATTTCCCCATACCCTGATCAGTACTAGCTACCTTTGCTCCATTTTTTATCAAGCTTATATGTGGAAAATGATATCTCTTTGTTTCTTTCATTTGCATATCTCTGCCTTGAGACTGAGTACTTTCCATATGCTTATTGACTGTTTGGGTTTCTTCTATGATTTTCCTGTATGAATCTTATGCTTGTCTTTCTGTTGTATTGTTTGTTTTTTTAAATCCATCTGCATGAACTTTTTCTTAGGGGCAATAACACTTGTCATAAGGGATACAAATAGTTTTCTCAAGGTGTTTTCTTTGTCCTTTGGCTTTTGAGTCTTTTGATATATAAAACTCATGTAGTGTAAATGTCGTGTTTTTTTTTAAACTTCACCTCTGAGTTTCCTGTCTTGTCAATAAGATTTTTTCCATCCGCAAAGTTGCATACATATTCTCCAAAAATTTTTGAACATATTTTATAGGATTTTTCATATTTAAATTTCTGAGCCATGTGGAATGTATGTTTGTACAGAAAGTAACAATCTTGCTTCACTTTTTTTCTGCAAAAATAGCCAATTATGCCAATACTATTAAATAAGCCACCTTTTCACACATTAGTTATTTATTGATTTCCATACATACTTGAGTTTATTTCTGGTCTTTCCATTTCTTTTCACCTCTTTCTTTGCCAACATTACTTTATTTTGCTTACATCTGGTTAGTGTAATAAGTGTTATCTGTAAAGTCAAGTCCCGACTCAATACTTTTCATAATTTTGGGACCATTCTCAGATATTTATTTTTCTTCCATGTGACCTTGTAGTAATTATTTTTTATTCCAATAGAAATCCCACTGGAAATTTGTTTGAATTTGCGCTAAATATATCTACATTAATTTTGGAAAGACTGTCATTTCTGCGTTGTCTTCCTAACAAGAGAGATAATGTATATCACCATTTGGGTCCTTTAAGTTAACTTTCTTTTTAGTGATTTTATAATTTTTCTTATTGTTCTTGTGAATGGAATTTTTTTCTCATTTCCATTTCTATCTCATTATTGCTAGAACTGGGAAAAAGCTATTTTTTTTTTATATTTGCCTTATATCTAGATCTCTGTCAAAATTTATTGTTCTAGCAGTTTTTCTCAAAATTTTATGACTTTTTTCTGCCATGCCATATGGATGATCTATAATTGGGTATGTGTAAGTTTCAGTTTATTATTCTATTTGATGTATATCTCCTATCACAGAAATATATGAGATGGGAGATGTGCCCAGAAATAGTGAAAGGAAAAAGAGAAATGCAAGGACTTGGCAGAAATCTATACATTTGATGGGTTATTATTGCTGGTCACTTATACTAACAGAATTCTAAGTCCAAAACCAGTTGTGGACCCTATCATTTAGGGGAGTGAGATACTCAGCATTGCTGTAGAGTATTTTGTAGAGTTTTACTGTTGTTTGATTGTTCAGAGAAAGGGCTGATCACTATAGGTTCCAAGGTACTGTTTGGCAAAGAAAATTAAAGCCCATATCTTGCCCAAACTGGGTTTGACTGTTTTGTTTCTTCTGGTTTTTTGTTTGTTTGTTTGTTTGTGAGCAGTCATAGAAGGTTTGATAACTTGTGATATTATCCATTTGAGTTATTCAAACCTATTGTGGATTTGTGTGGAAAACGTAGAAAATAGAAATCCAAACTGTTCTGAATAACGAAAATAAATAAGTGTACAGCTCCCAGGAACCTGTTTTTTTGGTGATTATGAGAGTGATGTGAAATAATCCCTAAGTGATCTTTCTTTTGCAGGGTGGAAGATGTCTATGGATGTGACATTTCTGGGGACGGGTGCAGCATATCCGTCCCCAACTCGGGGAGCCTCTGCCCTGGTCCTTCGATGTGAGGGTGACTGCTGGCTGTTTGACTGTGGGGAGGGGACTCAGACACAGCTTATGAAGAGTCAACTTAAAGCAGGTTAGTGTGCATTTACCTGTCTTATCAAGATTCTTATTCTGCTTCATTTCCTTGGGTCTCCTTTGGCCTTTTGCTCAGAAAAATCCTTGACAGTTGCATCCCACTTCAGTGTTGGAATGTTGGCAAGACTTGGAAGGCCCTCAGTCATTCAACCATACCTTCCAAACCTCATCTATTTTCTTTTCATTCATCCTGTAACTGTTGAGAGCAAAGATTTATGTAAGCTTGGGAGTGGGGGGAATAGGATATATCAAGCATATTAGATGGATACTGCCATGGCAATCCAGCATAAAAGAGAGACATACATGCTTATTTCTTACAGAAGATATTTGAGGGGGATGGAAAGGGCCACAGATGTTCAGGAGAGAGAGAAGTTCTTTTTCTACTTGGAGTAATCAGGACGGGCACCTCAGAGAAGGTGACCTTTGAGCCATTGAAGGGTGAGGAGGAATTCCCTGGGCTGGAGAGTAGAGGGGCATTACAGCCACAGGGAATGGAATGAGCAAAGGCCAGGACCAGGAGATGGAGGAGCACAATCATTAAAAGCCTCAGCCCAGAGTCAGGCAGACCTGGATTCCAGTCTCAGCTCTCACATGTGACCTTAGCAGATCAGCAAAGCAATCTTGATTTTTTTTTTAAAGATTTATTTTTATTTATTTATATATCCCCCCCTTGTTGCTTGTGCTCGCTGTGTTCATTTGCTTTGCACATTTTCTATGTCTGCTTGTCTCCTCCTGCCGGGTCATCCCACTGAGTCAGCTCACCGCGCGGCGGCTTGCCCTCACCAGGAGGCCCCGGGAACCGAACCCCGGGCCTCCCATGTGGTAAACCGGAGCCCAACCAATTGAGCCACAGCCAGTTCCCCAAAGCAATCTTGAGCTTTATTGGGAATGAAACTCTATTTAGAAGAGGTGTTATGAAAATTATATATAATAATCCCTTCTCTGGGTAGTTGCTTCCTCATCAGTTAGATCTTAGCTCAAATGCCATCTCAGAGGCTTTCCCTGAACCTCCTGAATTAAGTAATCTCTCCCTCACCCCAGTCGTTCTCCTGCTGTGTCCTATTTTATTAACTGCTTGACATCATCAGTATCTGAAATTATTTAAATCATTGATTCTATGTTCACTGTCTGTTTCTCTGTACTATAGAGTAAACTCAATGATATGCCTAGTAGATGCCTAATAAATATCTGGTCAGTTAATGAGTAAATAAAATGTTCAACACTTAATTCATTGCCTCTTATTTATTAGGTCTTGATTGAAATTATCATTCCTAGGACCCATCACAGTACATGGCATTTGATGACTAAAGGAAAGATACCCTTAGCATTCAAGAATCTTTTGGTCTAGTAATGAAAAATGGCATGCAGAGTCACAGTGTAATATAAGTAGACTAATAAAGGTGTTTTCTAAGTACTTTTGGAGCACAAAGGAGGGGGACACTAACTGTGCCTGAGTGTTTAAAGAAAGCATCCCTGAGTGATGACATTTGAGCTAGGCTCTAAAAGAGAAATAGAAGTTTCTCTGGGGGGTCTAAGGGAAAGACATTAAAATGAGCAATAAATAAGGAAGTTTCCAGGAAAGAAACTGCATTTTGGGGAACATTAAGCCAGCTAAAGAATTGAGTGCTTGGCTAGGATAGATGGGAGATAAGAATGCTGGAAAAATATGAGGGCAGCCTGTGAAGTCTTCTATGGCATGCTAAAGTATTTGGACCTTATTATTCTATTGGCAATAAGGAATCATAAAAGCTTTTTAAGCAGGGGAATAACATCTGATCTGATTTTTAAAAAATATATTTATTGAAGTGTATCATCCATAGATGAATGTACATAAACAATAGGTATATAGTAAAAGTTGTGAGCTTATAAAATAAACATGCATAACATCATACAGGAGTCCTCTACATCAACCCTCCACCAACACCTTGCATTGTTGTGAAACATTTGTTACAAACTATGCAAGAGCATCATCAAAATAGTACTAATAACTATGTCTATATTTTACATTTAGTGCATTTTTCCCCAAACCCACCCTATTATTTTTTAAAATATATTTTTATTACAGAGGTTGTGAACTTACAAAACAATCATGCACATGTGTAGAATTCCCATACAACACCCCTTCACAAACATACCACACCGTGGTAGAAATTTGTTACAGATTATGAGATAATATCATCAGACTATTAACCACCAACCATGGTCTATAGGGTACATTTGGCATACTTTTTCTATTACCCCCCCCCCCATTATCAACAAAGTACATCTTTGGCATTGATGCAAGAGTATTACAGTATTGCTGTTACCCACAGTCCATAGGTCACACCATTTGTATTTTTCCCATGCTTCTCCACATTCCCACCACCCTGCAATCTGTTCTAGCTCACAAAAGGACACTCTTGCATCTGTACTGTCAACCATAATTTTCATCCGCTTCTGGGTTCACTGTGTTATTCAGTCCCTAGATTATTCTCTAGCTTTCTTTCAGTTGACGTTTACAACCCAAGACTACCCTTTTCAGCCTCAATCCCATTTTGATTTGTTTTTTAGGACATAGTTTTCTGATGGCAGATAGATTGGGGGAGAGATAATAGCATTAGGGAGCCCAGTTCCAAGGCAGTTGCATTCATCCAAGAAAGAGAATGAGAATGTTAAATCAGGAAGCAGCAGTAGGGATGGAGACGAGGGCCTCAATTTTAGAGATAGTTGCAGAATCAACAGGAGATACTGACTAGTTGAATGTCTAGTGTATGAAGAAGTGAAGAATTAAAAATACTATAGATTATTGATGGTAATGTCCCAGACCAAGACAATCAGGAAAAGAGCTCTTGGAAAAAAGGAGCTTCTGCATACAATTTGGGGCACATGACTTTGAGTACACGTAGTTCAGCCCTAATTATGTGCTGTCTTGTGTTGAAACCCTGAGGTAAGGGCCAGTACTATGCTTTACTTCCCTTGGACTGTACAGAGGTTCCTTTTATAAAGGTTCTCAGAGTAGGCCCAGGCCAAAGTAGAAGCTGTGATATTTAACATTTTGGAGATTAGTAGGATGGATTAAAATAGAAACAAATAAATTGTTAAGTGTGGGTACCAGAGACTTGGGTATGGGGGTGAGTTTTTATTTTCTATTTACTACCTATATTAATTATCTTATGCTGCATAACAACCATAAATTTAGCAGCTTAAAACAACCTGCATTTATTACCTCATGATATCTGTACGTTAGGGAGTCTGGGGCCTCTGCTTCAGGGTTTCACTAGGCTGCAGTCCAAGTGTTGGCTGGGGCTACAGTCTCAACAGAGGCTCAACTAGGGAAGAATCTGTTTCATTCAGGTTATTGGTAGAATTGTTGCAGTTATAGGACTGATGCTGTCCTAAGCTCCTAGGGGCCTGCTGTAGTTCCTTGCCATGTGAGCTTCTGCTTCATGGTAGTTGCTTCCTCACAGCCAGCAAGGGAGGGAGAGACTCTAGAGTGAGTCTGCTAGGAAGACAGAGTCCTATATAATATAACATAATCACCATGCCGTAGTCTGCTGGTCAGAAGCAAGCCACAAGTCCTACCCCAACTCAAGGGTAGGATGTGAACACCCGGAGGCAGAGATTATGGAAGCCACACTGTGTCTGTCTTCCATATTACCCCTCCGTAATCTTTTATATTTTACAATTTTATATATATTTTTAAATAGGTTAAGCCAAGCCTGGGAAAACAAAACAAAAAGAACAAACAAAACAACAACAAAAAACAAGAGAACCTTTAGTTTACTAAATTTTTATTGACCAGAAAAAAAATTCCTGTCCCTAGTCTCAAGCTGGAATGTAGCACCACCAGTATATCTTGGTTTCTCTTTATTTATTTATTTATTTATTTATTTATTTATTTATTTATTTATTTATTATTTTTTATTTATTACATTTCCATTCCCCTCCCCCTTTCTGCTTGCTCTTGCTGTGTGTCCATTCTTGTGTTCCTCTCTGTCAGCTTTGTCTCCCCCCCGTTGTGGCGATGCACCGAGACTGATCACCGCGCAGGTGGCTTTGCCCTGCTTGTGGGCGGCTTCTGCTTCCATTCATGGCCGGCTCCACTTCAGTTCGCGGGTGGCTGGCTGCGCTCTGTTCGCGGGCGACCTGCCCTGCCCGTGGCGGCTTTGCCCTGTCCGTGGCAGCTTTTTGCCCTGCCCACGGAGGCTCTGCCCGCCCATGGCGGCTTGCCCTTCTCAAGGCGGTCTGCCCACTAGGAGAGGTCCCCGGGAACCGAACCCGGGGCCTCCCATGTGGTATACCGGCGCCCTATCCACTGGGCTATACGGCCGGCCCCTCTTGGTTTCTCTTGATAACGCATTATAGACCTATCAAATATCATTATTTGATTTATTGAAACCTCATTACAGCTTGTACTACCTCCTGGGATAATACGTTTTAGGAAGCTAATAAGGTAGTACTTCTTATTTATCTAAATGTGCTTCTTTCAAACTTTCTTAGTTCTAATATGCAAACATCAGATTTATAAGTACATGTTTACCATGTCTATTTCTTTAATAATTTTATTTTGTTTTGTTTTTTTATTTTTTTCTCTTTCATAATTTTAAATAGTACATACAAGCTGCCTTTTTCCCCTCAAAAATGATTATAAAATTACTATAAAAGTGATTATAAGAAGTATTACAAAATATAATTTTTAAAAATAATTTTAAAAGTATGCAAACAAAGAGGTAAATTATAAATAAGAACAAGCCCAAATCGTCCTCTCATAGATGCATTTTCTATACTTGTAGACATTGTAATAGTGTGGTGTATTTGTGTGTATGTAGTTTTGCATAAACAGGATCATAGTATACTTAGTGTAACCTTCTTGTTTTCCACTAAACAAAATATATGAACAATATTTTGCAGATATTTTCCCATGGCAGGAAATAGAACTGCATCATCATTTTTAGTGAATGCTTAGTATTCCAGTCCTATATGTATGACATGTTCCCCCATAGCTTTATTGTTCTCAAGTGAAAAAGTACTCGTGAACTTTTCTCTATTCATTTGATGACTTCCTCAACCTTTGATAATTGTAGTTGCTTTTCCTTCTCCCTGTGAAATCAAGTTTCTTTAAAAATGAAATGTTTGTCTTCTTTGAAACTGTGATAACTGTGGGAAGCAATTTTTCACTTGCTTAATTTGCCTCACTTGTTTTGAATTCACAGATTGTTTTGGAGTTCAGTTTTGACTTTATTTTGGAGTAGATAGGGAGAGGGCCCAGAAAGTCTGACGTGGTAATTCCGAGGCCAAGGTGAAATGGCAACTCAGCAGTCGCTCTCGTGTATCTCCAGAGGACTCAGGGCATACTTGGAGGTGCCTTGGCAGCCTAGACAGGGCCAAAGGGGAAAATGAAAGGGTTTTAGAAGTCAAATAACAGCAAAAACAAGGACTGAAAAGAGAAAAGAAAAAGGAAGATGTTGAAGAAATTTCTAGAGTACCTTCTGAGGATTCTCAAAGTCAAATTCAGCCTCTGCCCAATCTAGTGTTCTCTGCCACTGGGGCCTGGCATGGTGTGGTAATCCTTGGAGATTCACTTAGACAATACCTTTGTCTTGATGTCACAAGACAAATCCATTATAAAAAACTTGTTCCTGTCCTGTTCTTTTATGGTATCAAATGTTTGAAATAGGTGAGCCATGAGCTAGGACTGGAAGCCTCTGTTATACTGAGAATGTGTTCACTGTGATTGTTAATTTTAAAGTGCCTTGTGGTGCATCTCAGAAAAATGCTGTTGTGGCATCTTGCCACATACCAGCAGTAAATTCAGTTTACCACAGGCTAAATCAAGTTACAGCCTAAGCCAATATGCACTGAAAAAAGCTGTTGTTTTAGTTCAGACCAAAAGAGATGCATGTACCCTTCCATAATAACAGGTCTGCATTCTGTCTTCTATTGCCCACCTCCTCCCCCCTCACTCCCTCAATCCCTGCCTTCTTGTCCTTCCACTTCAACCTCCCCCAAACAAGCAGAATCTGACTTGGTTGGTTATCTCTGGCCGTTGTAGAGAGTCCTTAAAAGGCAGTTTTGGATTCAGGCACTAGTCCAGTCATTTGGAGCCAGAGGAACATTTGTTTTACTGGAAGTACATGTTTGCTATTCTCAGAGGGAGCAGTAGGGGACAGTGTAGCTGCCAGATGCTTTCCACATTTAAGGCCTATCTAGTTACTTAAGTGAATTATTTTGGTACACTTGTGTACTTTTTTAAAATTAGAGAATATGTAGGAAAATACTCTGAGAAAAAGTAAAACTATGTAATTTGAAGACATTTTACTAACAAAAAAATATCTTTTTAGATTGTATATATGTTATTAGAATAAATTTTTTTTTTAAATCCCTGGAACTAACTGTTCAACACAAACAGTGAGCCCTAAGGTAATCCATGATCGATAGTTAATAGTATAATTATGAAAATGTCCTTTTATCAATTGTAACAAATGTACCACACTAATGCAGGGTGTTAATAACAGGGTTATATGTGGGAACCTTGTATTTTATGCATGGTTTTTCTGTAAACCCACAGCTTCTCTAATTAAAAAAAAAAAAAAGAATATCTTATTAAAACCAGTAAAATAAAGCTGTGTAGGAAAATATAAATGAATAAGTTCATGGTGGTAAGTGGAACTTCTAAATTCATTTTACTGTTTTTTATATAAATTGTTATGCTTGTTTCAAGTAGCTTTGTATGGATTCTCATTTCTGAAAAATTCTCAGTGATATTTCTGTTTCAATTAAAGGGCGAATTACTAAGATCTTCATTACACATCTTCATGGAGACCACTTCTTTGGCCTTCCTGGTCTCCTCTGCACAATTAGTCTGCAGAGTGGCTCTGCGGTCACCAAGCAACCTATTGAAATCTATGGTCCTATAGGGCTTCGAGACTTTATCTGGCGAACCATGGAACTGTCTCATACAGAGCTGGTCTTCCCTTATGTGGTCCATGAGTTGATGCCCACAGCGGATCAGTGTCCTGTGGAAGAAATGAAAGAATTCACACATGTGGATAGAGCAGACAGTCCTCCCCATGAGGGACAAGGCAGAACTATCCTATTAGACGCAGAAGAAAAGTCATACCTTCTGGTTGATGATGAACAGTTTGTTGTAAAGGCATTTCGCCTATTTCACCGAATTCCCTCCTTTGGTTTTTCAGTCATGGAGAAGAAACGCCCAGGTAAACTCAATGCCCAGAAACTTAAAGACCTCGGTAAGTGGTTTTTTGTTTCCTTTTCATCAGTGAAATTGGTGTTAACTGAAGCTGTTAGAAGTGTCATAGTAATCTTCCATTCCTGTCACCTAGGCCTGAAACTGACATTTTCTCCACTTACTTCCTTTGCCCAAAGTTTGTTTGTTTAATAAGGGAAAGCCTTAGGGCCAAAAGATGTTATGCAGAGCAGAACCCAAGTATTTATTTGAATATTTCTCTCTTCAGTTCCCCAGATCCAAATTCTTAGTCTTATTTTCAGCTTATACTATCTTGGTTGGCAGGAGTGGTTTGGGGTTAGGGGTGGTTGTAGTTTTAGTTTTATTTGTTTGTTTGTTCATGTCTTCTGGCCTATATATTTACCATAGTTCTTAACTATATAACTGCAACCAACTATTTTCAGAGTGTTTCTTCTCTCTTGACTTTGTTGACTCACCCAACCTTGATTAAATTAATTTCGTATTCAGAACACAATACTTCAACAATTCTACATACCCGGGTTCATCACAGTTGGAAGCAAGTGCACAGGGATGGGATTGGGCCTCACACGTCCTTCCCCTAGGCCATCCTGCATGCGGGGGTCTTTAGCATGGCTTATGAAACTTTGTCCAAGTCCCTTATACCTCCAGCATCACTGTCTTCCTTAGCATGTCCATGGCAGAGCCTGTAAAAAGCAAGGTGGTGTTTTGGGTATGTTCATTTCTTTATTTGCACAATCTCTTCCTCCCCAACTAAAGCAAAGTGCAGGATAATGAGGAAATGTGACTTCAGCCAATGGTGGTTTTATTATCTTAAAACCTTGTGAAATACTATTATATTTGGTAACTGTAAACATGATCTACATTGGAATTAGATCAGAGTGATGATCAGGTATTATTTTAGATTAATAGGACATTTAAGCCCAATTTGGTAAACATGGAACACCCACTACCTACTAAGAAAATAGATTATGTACGATTGCCTGAAATTCTCCTTGACCTTCTGATCTGAACAGTCCCCTTTAACAGTTTTTTTAATTAAGTCAGTCAGTTTATGGGTACCTGTATTGACTAGGCATTGATTATGTCATTATTTAAACAGATACTAATTTTGCCCAAAGATGAACTTGATAAAGAAAGCGCTCTCACAAATGTTATTCCTTAGTTCAACAGAGAATAAAGGCAGTTTTCTTGATGTAATGAAGACTTGGTAGGACTTAGCAGCTTAAAACTCCTCTGACATATGCATAGGAGATGTTTTAAGCACTGGGGCATTGTGACTATCAGTAGCCAACACTGAACTTTTAAAAATGTATAAATATTCCCATTTTCCACAAATAGTAAAAACGTTTATAACAATTATGAAAAGATTTGGATGCCCTTCCATTTGCTATTTGTTATGCTGTAAAAACGGACTCTTAAGTCATAAATTCCATTCCCATGATGTATTTTGTCTGCCTTCATCATTAGGTGTTCCTCCAGGTCCTGCCTATGGGAAACTGAAAAATGGAATTTCGGTTGTTCTGGAAAATGGGGTTACAATTTTTCCCCAAGATGTTTTGAAAAAGCCTATTGTTGGAAGAAAAATCTGCATATTGGGTGATTGTTCTGGGGTTGTGGGTGATGGAGGAGTGAAGCTGTGCTTTGAAGCAGACCTTTTGATCCATGAAGCAACCCTGGATGATACCCAGATGGACAAAGCGAAGGAGCACGGCCACAGCACGCCACAGATGGCAGCAGCATTTGCAAAGTTGTGCCAAGCAAAGAGGCTGGTTCTGACTCACTTCAGTCAGAGATACAAACCAGTTGCCTTGGCCAGAGAAGGAGAAACAGATGGTATTGCAGAACTGAAAAAGCAAGCTGAATCAGTGTTAGATCTCCAAGAAGTGACTCTCGCAGAAGATTTTATGGTGATCGGCATTCCAATCAAGAAATGAAACCAGTGTTCCTGAATGCATACAGACCTGTCTTTGAATATGTTACTGAACCTGCAGTGCAGTTTTTGCTTTTTTCTTCCTGAAATTATTTGGGGCCTAATAATCCTAAAAAGGATGGAGCTTCATTGCTGAACTGACTCAGCCATGAGAGGGAACAAGCTTTTTGATTATAAATACTTTCTAAAAGAAAAAGAACAATATCCTTCTTAAAGTGTAACTTTGAGAAAAATGATAGACGATTCTAGTATACTTGTTTTGTGGCTACTGCCTTAGATAAAAGCCACTCCATGTAATTCTGGGCTTAGCTTCTGCCCAGCTTTATTGCTGTTCTTGGCAAAGTACATAGGGCTTGGTCCTTGTGGCTACAAATGGTATTTTGGCAGTTGTGTTGAATCTGTTCGTGTTATTAACAGGTAGAGAGAAATGTAATGAGACTTTGTGCATACAGGATTGGAGATAGCATGTTAAATCTTGATTTCTTTGCTGGAATACTGAATGCATGGTCAGGCTAGGTGTTTTTCTTTCAATTAATATTTAACTGAACTTTCTGATTTGCTCTAAACCTGCAATTCTCAGCAGGTCCCACTCCTCTAAGGAGAGTTTTGAAATTGGGATATTTTTCTTGTCACAATGACTGGTATTTGGGGGGCAGGGGCCAGGAATACTAAATGCCCCACACAGTTAGGATCAGTCCTGTACAATGAAGAATTATCTTGCTCTAAAATGCAAACCACAAACCCATTGAGATGCACAGCAAGTTAGAATTTATACTCCCAGTTTGAATATACCTTATCAAAATCAGTAACAAAATGACTTGAATTACTAGGTGAGTCGAAACCTATAACAAATCCTAAAGAACTAGGTAAGTGAATATGTAGGAATTGGAATGTCATATCAGATATTAGCTAAAAGAAAAGAACCATCAACTGAAACTTTTGAATCTGGAGGTTTAAAAAAATGGTACCTGTTAAAAAGAAGTTTGGTTTACATGATCCTTTTAATTCTTTGAGCACAATTTTAATAAATATTCTTTCTAGAATAGCTTTTCCTTCTGAGTTGTCCTCCCTTCTCTCTACCATGGAGTATCTCTGATGTATTTGCCCCACAGTATTTCTCAAAATATATTCTATGGAAAGCTAGTATTGAGTGCTGATTCATTCAAACGGTCTTCCTAATCAAATCAGTTTGGAAAACTCTCTATACTATGTGTCCCTCTGGGAGTGTTCTAGTTCCCAGCAACATTTTAAAAACAGTATTGCTTGAATGACCATAAACCAATCTTTGGTGCCAGAAGAAAATTGGTTTCATGGTCCTATTCTGTATCTTATGAGCTGTGTGGTCAGGAGCAGGTTATTTACTCTGAGCTCAGCTGCTCATCTCTAAAATGGAAAAATATTAATACTTCAGAGGATTGTTACAAAAAATCAATGAGATAATATGTATAAGGAGCATAGCACAATACTTAAAGGGCACTGAGAAATCCTGCAGTGCAAGGGCATGTCAACTACTGAACTGCTCTTTCAGTCCTGTTTCACCACATAATATCTATTAACATCAAGAACCTAGAGGGTTTTATGGTACATGTATTTAGAAATGTTATCATAGTGTATACTGTTAAGTTCCTTTGGGTTCTGAGGCTTCTCTGATCAGAATTTTTGATTCCTGGCTGGTTCTGGAGTCTCTAAAGTAGCAATGGCCAAGGCAGGTCTGGGTACTCAAAATCTCAATGATCCTGAAGTAGTCTCTAGAATGATCTGATTGTGATTAGTGTAGGCTTTTGGCCCCCAAAGTACCAAAGCATGACCAGACTTAAAGTGTATCTTGGTTTCCAAACTCAATTTAAACAAACATTTATTAGATACCTGCTCTATGCCTAAACCTGTGCTAGAGGACATGGCTAGGACTAGTGTATCTTCTGTGGGCAGCTCTTGAGGGTAGAGGCTGACTTTTAGTCCCCTCTATATTTTTAGACATGCCCACCAATAGTGTGCACTCAGAAATGTTTATCAAGGGTCCATTTCATTCAATATAGTGAGTGTCCAAACTTTAGGACATACTTCTATGCCTAGCTCATTTCATATTGCCCTTGTCAAAAGATTTAAAATCACCTGGTTGATAATGCACCAGTCATTGTGGACCAACTAAGTGCCAGGCTTGGGGACTTCATAAATAAACATAAGACAAAATTCCAGCCCCAACCTCTCAGTTTAGTGGTAGAGACACATAAGTAAACAGAAGTAAATGTACGGTTCTTTCAAATGGTTTCTAATCTCGTAGTCTAACACTTAAGTTTTGCTGTCCCTGCGCATTATTGGTAGATGGCTTAAGTTATGCCCTTAGAATCAGGCTCTGACAATACATGACTAAGCCTTTAGAAACCAAGGGAATGTGGGAATGAATTAGTATGTTGGCTGGAGTTGGGAGTATCAATTCCATGGTGAAAATTCTTTTAGGACCCTCTCCTGGCCTAGAATTTGTTCTTGTTGGTAGGAACATTCTAAGAACTTGTGGAATTAGAATTAAGCATGAAGTTTATATTGGATTTCTAAGAGACTGTAATCTCTTCATGGGTTTTATGACTCTGAGAGGATATATGAGTCCCAAACTTACTTGATCGCTGAATTCTCTTTTGGCCAAAGAATATCTTGGAATACTGAGAAATGCCAATCCTTAATACTTGTTAAAATTGTATTTTTTTATGTGCACAATTTATTGAAGTAATGGATTTCTCAATAAATGGTAATAAATAAATATGAAAAAATAGTACTTCCTTTGTCCTAAACTATCAAGTGTCATAAATGCATAGATACCTGTTGATTAAAATATCCACTTTCCAGATCTCAAAAGCCATTTAGACTGGCCCAAATACACCCTAAATCAGGTCTGCTTTCTAATATCTGTGCCTCATTAATGAGCTTTTAATGAACTTTTAATCATAAAAGTAGTGTATGCTTGTAGAGAATTTTTTTTAAGGTTTTTTTTTTTTAAAAAAAGACAATTACTCATAATTCCACCACCCAGAGAGAGCCACTTCTGGTCCAGCAGTCAAGATTGAGGTGTGAGTCAAGATCACTTAGGGTGCTTAGGTGGATGGAGGTCATTGGGCCCTGCTTCCAGAGACTCTAATTCAGTAAGTCTGAGGGTGTGAATCTGCATGAAAAGTGACAGCGGTGGGCCCGGCTAGATAGCTCAGTGGATAAAGAGCTCGCTGGGAAACCACATGGGAGGCCCTGGGTTCGGTTCCCGGGGACCTCTCCTAGCGGGCAGACCGCCTTGAGAATGGCAAGCCGCCATGGGCGGGCCGGAGCCGCCGTGGGCAGGGCAAAAAGCTGCCACGGACAGGCAAAAGCCGCCACGGGCAGGGCAG
>PVKH010015480.1:0-16080 GCA_004027955.1 Chaetophractus vellerosus | reverse complement strand
TGTCCTGCATGATTATATATCCAATCCTTACTTCTGCTGAAATGGCTCACTGGTTCCATGTTTAGTTAAGCCCTTACATAGATCCCTATTCTCTGGTGACTCACTTTTTGGAAGTTCAGGGACACCTTTGGTCCCACTCTCAGAGCACACTATCTGGATAGGCTCAGAATTTTCCAAACAAACAATTCCTGGTTTCTTTGTGTTTGGAGTTCATTTCTCAGCTTATGCCTTTCCTCTCACATTTCACTATAAGCTGCAAAGAAATACCAGGCTGCAATTTCCAACCTTAGCTTGGAAATTTCCTAAACTATGTATCTAAGTTCATCACTTTCAAGTTCTCCCTTCCATCTGACATCAGAATTCAATTTCACCAAGTTTTCTGCCACATTAAAATAAAGATTGCCTTTGCTCCAGTTCCCAGTAACACATTTGTCATTTCCGCCTCATCAGAAGTACCTTTACCACCTATATTTACACCAACAGTTTCTTCACTTCAAGCTATCTAGGCCTTTTCTATCAAGCACCTCACAATTCTTCCAGCCTCTACCCATAACCTAATTCCAAAACCATTTCCACACTTTAGATATTTGAAATAGCAACACACTACTCTTTGTACCAAAAATTGATTTACTTTCCTGGCTGTTAAGCTAATACTAAGCAATGGGTTGACTTAAACAAGGGGAATTTATTGGCTCATGGTTTTGAGGCCAGAAATCCAAAATGAAGGTGCCATCAAGGTGATGCTTTCTTCCAGAAGACTGTGGTGTCCTGGGGTTGGATGCCACCAATCCTTGATCTTTGGCTTTTTGGTCACATGGCAAGGCATATAGCAGCCACTTCCAGTTTCTTTTCCTTTCAGGTTCCTTTGGCTTCCACCTTCTGGCTGTTCCTTTCACTTTCTCTGTGTGACCCTCCCTCCAAAGCCTTCAGCAGTAAGATTACGGTCCATTCTGAACTAAACTCATCAAAAGATCCTATTATGAGAATTCACACCCGCAATAATGGGTTAAGTCAAGAACAAATTTTTCTGGGGTACTTAGCTCCAGGCCACCACAGATACATAGAAGAAACTTATACCATGACCAGAGCAGGAAGTTGAGAAAAGCTGTTTTTTTCCTCTAAGACTTCTAAAGACTAAGTTTAAATATGTCACATAAAAATAGGGCATATTTTATCAAGTCCGTGTTAAGCTTATATCTTTCTATGTTTGATTATGTATTTATTTTACTTAAGAATGTTGTGGGTCTGGAGGAAAAGGAACATTGCCAAGATTTCTAGCAATCTCTAACTCTTTATGTACAAAATCTAGAGTTGTCAACAGTTAAGCCACTGGCACTTCCTCCAACTTGATAAATGTCACCACGTAGTAGTTTAGTAAGCGGCAACGTGCTCATCTGCCCCGGAGTCAGACAAGGGCCTTAGTGTGAACATTTCAGCATCCATGCATCCATGTTGATGGACAAGAATGGTGTATAAAAGTTCATGTTCGTATCCAAAACATGATTATATACCATTTTGTAAAATTACTTTTATATTCAAGCGCATATTATATGTGCATATGTAATTTTTTCATTATTTTTGAAAAATTATATTTGAGAATACTAAATTGGGCATAAAAAAGTAAAACATCTCATTTACTTTCTTCCTGTTTTTTTGTTTCTTTACACTTGTTCCACTGTATAAATTAATAACCATTTAGTGTTAATATTAATCTAATGTAGTTAGCAAAGTAATTTATGTAAATGCATTTAACTTATGTGTCATGATGATCAAAGTAAAAAGTACTTTCATCCATATTATGCAGATTGGAGACAAAGTCACTAAGAAATTGCAGTTTTGATCCATCACTACACAGAATGGGATGGCCTGGGTGAAAATATAATGTGCCTCCTTTAGTGGCTGTTCTTTCCTTTGATTTTTAATTTAAAGGGATGAGATAAAAAATAACAATAAGGCACCAAATGCCATGTTCTTTCCTTTTCCCTGAAAAATTGTATATTCTATAAAATCATTCATAATCTTTCTTACTGATAAGTAAGGTACAATGGCAACATACAAGATAGTTACTTTCAATGTTTGTTTCTTTTTTCTCACTGTTTTCAGAAGATTCCGGAGCACTATAAAAAATTCCTTTTTTTCCTTGTTAGCTTTACCCAACTTTTCAGATCTTTGTTTTTTTCATTATTCAATCTTAGTTTTTGTTATATTTTAAATAGAAATATGTTCAATAAAGCATAATTTCCTTAATTTTCTTTTGAAATATTATCCTTAGACCTAATCACAGCTGCACACAGATATAAATCCATGGTTAATAGTATTGAGAAACACAATAAAAATCATCAAGGCTATCCTTCTAATTTGATATATAATGAAAATGAACTTCATAGACATTAAATAAATTGTGCATGTATTTGAAGCAACTTTGTATATATGACTAGAATCCCAGTTTTAAAATAATCCCTTTCCTAGCAAACAATTGTGAAGTTCCAGAGGCACACAATAAAAATGGTTGTCAGTCAACCAGCAATGAATGGAATTATGGAAACAACTTTAAAGTACCCCCTGAGTTTTAGAAAATGGTCTGTTATACATTGAATTATTCTGATGAGTTTTTATGTTGAGTAGCAAGAAAAAATGGCTGATCATTAAGCCTTTAATCCTGCAGCACCTTGTAAAATGCATCCAAGTGCTGAACCCTCCATCCATCCATCTAAGGACTGTGGCACTAAACTCAAAATTGTGGAGTTCATGCCTAATAGGCTCCTTGTATGCTCAGCTGATGCTCTATAGATTATAGGGTTCTGTGGGTAGTTCTCTAGGAATGTTATCTCTGGCTGCCTTTTATCTGAATTTATTATGTCTGGCAGTACTGTGCACAAGTCCATAAAGTAGTAGATAAGACTACACTTCTGAGATATATATGTCTCATGGGATGCCCACCAGCTGGAATTTCTCCAGATTTCATTTTGACACAAAATGGCCTCAATTGCTTGGGTCTGGCCTCTGAATTGTGGCTGTCTGGCCAGTCTAAAATATGTTGCAATTTGGTGAACAAATCATGTACAAGGAAAGTTTAAAATGGCATTGAATTAAAACAGGATTAGCATTCATTGTATAAAAATACTGAAGGCAAGCCATAAACGTCTTGCAGGTTTTTCAGCCTAATAACCTATTTTCAAGTATGGCAAGGCAAACTGATAAACTTGTCTCTAAACTGAAGCCTGGAGTTATTACAGGTGTCAGACTGGAAACGATGTTTATTGGTTGCCTCTGAAAATATCAGTCTGGTCCTTTAATGGTAAAAGGGTTCAGTGAACAGAGTTGGTAGATCTTAAGGTTTTTTTAAAAATTAGAGAATGTGAATCTAGTTGGCTAATAAATTTCTGAAATTTTAACAAAGTAAAAAAATGACTAGATTTCCCAATTTATTGCAAAACAACAATAAATATACACTCAGGGCATTAAGGATTAAGAATATTAAATATTTTTATAATTCTTTGAAGTGCATTGATAGAGGATTTGTATATATATGTGCTATATATAATGTTAATATGTCTAAATTAAAATATTATTGAAATGAGTCAAAGATTACTTTCCAACAAGTGTCTGATATAAACACTTTTAGACTCAAATTGGTGAGAAAATCAATGTCCTGGGATAGAAAGAAGAAAATTTAACCTATGGATTTTAGAAAACAAGATCATGTAAATTTGTCCGAATATATTTTTGGAATTTGCTTCTTTTAAAAAACATCTGCTTGTACTACTGCACAGCGATGCTTGTTAGACAATTCTTTGAGTTGGAACTTATATCCTTAGACCTCTTTACCATAGGAGTAGCACAAAATGTCTTTCATTGACCTCATCTACCATTTTATAATTATTCATTTTCAAGTTTGATATCTATTAGTCCCTTTCCTAAATGTAAGTAAGATAGAGATGGAAAATAAATTAAATTTGCATTTATTTGAGAAGTAATGCCTAAACCCAAAGGACAGCTATTTTGGAATTCTGAGTTTACACCACTTTGGGAGTCACCAAACTTTAAAATGACTATATTAGCTTCGTAAACAGATCTTTTATTAGAATTGCCACTCAGTTATATGTTAAGATTATGTTGTAATCTTGCTTAGATTGTTTAACTGTAGCCTCTATTCCCTGGATATTGGGGGTTATCCTCATTTGCCATAGAAATGATGAGATCAAATGAGATAATGGATGTAGAGAATCTTACAAAATAGACATCTAATATGTGTTAATTATTAACTCTTTTTTTATTCCAAAGCAATTGTGCAAATTCCTGTGAATCTAGTTATGGATAAAATTCCATGGAAAATACTGACTCTCTGCAATTGGTTAGCTCTACTTCTTTTTTTTTTTTTCTAAGAAAAGTTATCTATCTTCTAAATGAAATTATACATAATCCACATTGAAGCTACTTTCATTATTTAAAATTACATTTAGGTTGTTATATTTTTTAAAAAAACAAGGTAATGTATTTACGGAAGTCATTATTAATTCAGAGGACCTTCAGATAGACAGGTAATTCTATTAATCAGTACAAATTCAAATGCAGGTTAAAGTCTTGCTCTATACTGTATCTGGAACTTATATTTATCAGGTACTCTCTTTGTATAAATTGCAATCAGTATATATGTATTACTTACTTTATTTTTCCCAAGAGCCCAATAGATAAATGCTGATTCTCCTAAATCACCGAGGGATTCTATAACTTTTTTAAAGTTGCTATGTGACTATTATGTGTGAAGTGAGATTTCAACCCAGGATGTCTAACTTTAGGATCCATCTATTGCAGTTGTGACTGTATTACGAACTACCCCCAAAATTTAGTCGCATAAAACTATAATTACTTTTATTTTGCTTGTTAACCTACAGTGCATATAAAAAGATCATGAAATGATTCCTTATTGGAATAAATATATCAGCAGACAACTTTTATTCATTGTTAATATGTTGATTTCTACCTAATATTAATTAATTTTGTTCTAGAGAACTAGTCTTTGGGATTTTCCAAGGTCACATTAGAGCATGCTCTTCACAATGCTCGACATTACTTTTGTTGAGATCTTGTACAGCTTGGCCATTTCAATTAATTTAAGTTTTATTTTAGTGTCCATTTCCATGCATGAAACATTACAACACGCTTTTGAAGAAAAACAACCTTGCCTATCTCAACGTTGTCAGATACTCACAATTGTTCCAGATACTAAAAATTCAGTATACATTTTGACAACTTCCTATGAACTCTGTGCCTTTTCTTTTTAGAGTAGAAGCTAAATTTACATTATTGTTAAATATCAAATAATATTGGGTGATTCAAATGGAATTTGCCAAAAATGAAGAATTTAGAAAACTAAGTTTAATAAATATTCTGTAGATAAATTCTCTGCTTTTGCAGAATTTAAAAGATATTCTTCAGAAACAACTCAAAAATGGATTTTATCAGTAACAGTATTTTAAATATCCTAGTTATGTTTGTGCTTCTAAAGAATAGTTTCTTAACCCATAAATCCATTTGAATCATCCAATTGCATTTGATATTGGACAGTAAAGTAAATTTAGCTTCTACTTTAAAAAGAATAGGCACAGTGTATTGAATCAGGAATTTTACTGAATTAGAAGTTTTTCTATGAATTTGTTCTCACTTTTCTTTTTAAAGATATAGAAAGTCTTCTGAGAAACTATGGTGTAGAAGTAACATAAGTTGCAGCTGTGGCCAGGTGCACTACTTCTATCTAGTGGGTTTAGACCAGATATTCTACAATGCATAGGACAGCCCTCAGCAATAAAGAATTATGGGGTCCAAAATATCAATAGTTCCAGGGCTGAAAAACCTTGCTCTAAGCTAAAGCACCTCTCTGCCACCAAAGAAAAAAATATAAGGAAAATTATAATATTCAGAATAAAGGTCATTAATGTTTGACTTTATTAGCTTAGAGGAGGATTTCATATATATATGCATATATATACTTGATTTCAAACTAATTTGCAATAAGAGATTATTAGTAGAAAAGAGAAAACAAATAAAACTAACTAACAAACAAAAAAGAAAAAACAAAAAGGAGCTAAAGGAAATAAGATGAGACTGACTAATGGGAAAGATACTTGACAAGTTCAGAGGAAGTACTTCCCCAGTCTATTCACTATAAATAAACACACCAGCTAATTATTTTTGTTCATTCTTCTATTCCATTCTCTGTCCAAGACCTCATTATCAGATATAAAACTTTAACACCCTGTGATCAGAACAGTTGCTGACACATATTAGGTGATCAATAATTATTTTTTAAGAAAGGAAAATATATGAATAAATGAAGAAAACAAGAAAGGAAGGAATTGTGTTATATTCTTAGCAGAAAGAAATATAAGACTTTAAAGCTTGGCAGAATCACTCCCATGTTCACCACAGAATAGCGGAGAAATTTCTAAAACCTGCCATAGGACTAAATTCACCAAAGATTGGGAGTCAAGGACAGAAAAGACTTTTAACAAAAGTGATTAAAAACAGATGAGAGAATTTAACCATCAAATGTAACTGTCCACAGCTTTTGGTTACTTTGAATACAAACAATTAAAATCTCATTCTAACTGAAACACAATATTATATCTTTTGTATAAAATAATTTAAATAAAATAATCATAATTACTATTTTGCTTGTAGATGTTATTTGAGAAGAAACAAATTAATATATTTCAATACATTATAAAATACAAGGATACATTGAATTTGCTAAAAGAATAGGGAATTTTAAAAAATGGTATTAGGCAGGCTTCTCTCATGGATAAAACAATAATTTAAAGAGCAAAATAATAAAGTGAAAACCAGAACAGTGGGGCATAAGTCACAATATCCTCCAGAAAACCTTGGCTTAAGCTAATTGGGTTCTCTTTGCTTTCTCACTCCCCAAGGTGCTTTCCTGCTGTGTTCTGCTCTGTAGGCAGTCCCAGACTCTCCAGGAAGGTGAGAGTATACCACTCAGTGAGCAGTAAGTACTCAGCAAAAGCTCACTTCTTAACTACCTGGAACTGAATTGACTTTCACATCAGTGCCGTAGAATTGGCAATTTAAAAAAAAAGGAGTAGAGCCAGGCTCACCACCAACTCCTCCCTCTAGCCTTGGAAACCTTTTATTGGTTATATGGTATGAGAATGGCCCATCTGTCAATTAATAAAAAGGAATGAAGAATTTCCTATTTCTTATAAGCAAAACATCTTTCCAAGACTTCCTTTGCACATATTCATACTATGTTATGTGCTACCTCTGTCTCAAACATAAACAATTTCATTACTACTACTAATAATGATAATAAAGGCTAGAATATAAATATTTCATTTCAATGGTAAACTTACTATTTTTAAGTTGTTTGAGAATTATGTTAACCTTTAAGACTTAAACAAATATTTTGGAGAATTCATGCTGCACTCAAACAAATCTCCACATAATTAGTTTTGTCAGTAGGATTGTTTTAAAAGAAGCTGAATTCTGGATGTGACTCTCTACAAAGATTTGTGGCATTACACAGTCTATCTTGGCTCTTAAAAATAGATTTCAAAGTGTAAAAATGATGTTGTGCATCTACTTAAAAACCTATAATGCAACTTCAACTGCAGTTATACTGGAATAATTAAAAGCCCTGGAATTTATTTCATGCAGTTGGGCAACAGTATTTTTATTCTCTGTCAGAAGATATTCTTTAATTCTGAATGTCTTTCACTTTCATCTTTTAATTTTATTGTGGCTACAGATAAAAGATATTTTATGATTGAAAATTTTGTGCAATGGATTTTTAGGTCTCCTAGCTACCTTACTTGATATTCCAAAAATGTTATTCTATATTTGAGTACCGTAAACACCATCCAGATAGAAGTCTTCTTAGAATAGAAACAGATTGTTTGACATTTGGCTGTTCTTTATTTCAATAAATGTGGTGCATAGAAAAAAGTTTAGCTTTTGAAAAAATTTTGGCATGTGAACTTAGAAAAAAAAGTTGATTTTTCTGGGAAGTTTGGCCAAGTAAAAACATTAGAAAAAATGCTGGGATTAATAATGAAAATGGCAAGAGGCTACTTTCATCATTTCAGTAGTGCTTATAAAAAGATCAGTTTTCATATCAATACTTGCTGAACAAAAATTAATAGTTTCACACACTCTATTTACTATAGGAGGAACCGCAGGAGCTCAGAGTTTCTGCAATGAGGGCCCTTATGGCTCTGTGCCGTTTAATAATAAGATAGCAAATAGAATTTGGTGCAAGTTCAAGTTTTGGGTATGCCAATGAAACTATAGTTAACAGCTAAATAAATAAATCATGTTTAATACCTTACTTGAGTTTAACAAAATTTATTCAGCTGGTTGAAAAGATTGCTGGGGACACAGTAGCTAAGGTTTCCAAAATGTAATTGGGAATGTCAAAATGAATCAAAACAAAATGTAGAACTGTGCAGATTCATGTTTTGCACCAGAATTCCTAATATGTGGAATAGTTACATAGAAAAAAAGACTTCAGTGTCAGATAAGAAATTGTATGATAGAGGAAAATTCATTTCTCTTCCTTTAATATAACACTCTAATGGTTCTAGCTATATGGAATCATTTTTAATACAAAGGCCAAGAATTGTATAAATGATACATGAAATTTGAGTGGAAAATAGTAATTTTAATATGCTAATGTCCATACAATGTAAACTTTTCCATTTTAAAGAGTGGAGGAAGAGGTGGAATTAATTATAATAATATATTTATTTAGTCCAACATATCCAATACATTATATTTTCAGTGTATGATCAATATAAACAATTATTAATGAGATATATTCCATTCTTCTTTTCATACTTCTAAATCTGGTGGGTATTTTACATTTCTGGCACATCTAAATTCAGACCACTCACATTTTGCATGCTCTAAAGTCACCAATTGGAAATTTGGGATTAGAAAAAGTAGCTATATTAGCCCTTCATTTGAAATCAAAGTGTTTTTATCTTTATAAAATCATGTGAATTTATCATATTAAACAATGATTTAAATTAGAAATATAATCATATAGCTAGGATTTTCCTTTGTAAATCTCAAAAATTGACTCAACGTCATTTTTCTATGCTGTGTTTGTTTATAATAAATGAGAGCTGAAATGCAAAACCTGGATAAAAGCCCAAACTGATTCAGTTGGCCACAACTTAACAAAAAATAACATCTTCAAAAGATCCTATTTACAATGGATTCACACTGACAGGAACAGATTAAGATTAAGAACATGCTTTGCTGGAGTACCTAATTCAATCCCCAACAATAGCATTGGTGAAGTTCTTAAATTGAAAAATTCAAAATTCACCATAAGCCATGGTCCTTTTCTTTCATAACAACCTCTTCATGTTTCCCCCATGGTACAGACATATCTACTGATAACCATTTTAATTGTCATTATGTATTTTTAATTGTAATAATGAACCACAATATTTGGAAATTTAAGGTTTTGTTATTTTAAGGTTCATTAAGCATAAAAATTTCCAGTCATAATTGTAATACAGAAATCAAGAATTGGTGACCTTATTTTGAAAGTGATAATTAGTCTTCTCTTTTATCTATTGCCAAAGTGGAATTGAATGAAAATTAATGTCAGCCTTTGAAAAATAAGCTTGATGGCTTGAAAGAGTAATAAATAACATTATATCTAAGTAAAAAAATTTGATGTTAACAGCATATTAAAATGTGCATTAAAGGCAAAATATTGTGTCCATTTCAAGTCATAAATTTTAACTAGCAAAACTAAAAACATAAAATGCATTTTTATTTAAGTCTTTAGGAAATGTATTTAATGGGTATAGTGTTAATTGCAGGTTCAAATAAAAGGAGTAGAAGAATCATGCATAGGGAAATTATAAGCGAGTCTAACTCTGTTACATTGGGAAAATAGGTTATCACATATTCCAGGGTAAGGCCTATGGATGGGGTGCTGATTTTATGTGGTGGTGTGCCTTGCCTTTAGTGTCTAGATGTTTCTAGAGACTTTGGGAGCACTCCTGTTTGAGGAATTGTTTACTATGGCAGTTAGTGAGATTTCAGGAAGCGAATGCCACCTGAGACATGCATAAGCATATCCTTTGGAATGACCTCCCGGCTCACTTTGAAATCACTTAGTTATAAAGACTAATTTGTAATTAATGTTTCCTGCTTTGGGTCAAGGTCATTTTCCAAATGCATCACTGGTTGTCACTTGATAGTAATCTCTCAGTGCCAGGGAGGCTCATCCCTGGGAGTCATGTCCCACTCTGGGGGGAAGGTAGTGAGTTTATTTGCTGGGTTTGGCTTAAAGAGAGGCCATATTTTAGTAGCAAGGAGGTTTTGAGGAGGTAAGTCTTATGCAATAGATATTTCTAGTATCAATTTTACAAGAATAAGTTTCCAAGGTACAATCTTTAATATTGAGGGCTTGGCATATTGCTTTTTGTTTGTTTGTTTGTTAGTTTTTATGCACTGCCTATGTACTCTAGAAATTCTTGCCACTCTATTAGAGAAATTTCATTTTTAAATGAAATTTTAAAAATCTTAGAGATGCTGTTCTAACTGTATGATGATGTGTTAACCTTATGTTTGTAAAATATTCCCTATTTCAACAGTGTCCTTGGAGCTTCATGAGTCTTATCTGTAAAGAGGACCCAGAGGTTCAACATATGAACTATTCAAGGATTTTCAAAAAAGCATTGACCTAGAAGAGATATTTAAAATAATCTAATATAAATTCCTTATTTTATTTTTTATTGTTTTTTTAATTAATTATTTTTATTTTTTTAAAAAGCTTTAGATTACATAATGGTTACATAAAAAATATAGGGGATTGCTAAATACTCCACTCTCTCCCCCTCCTACACATTCTTACATTAACAACATCTTTCATTAGTGTGGTACATTTGTTATAATTGATGAACAGTTATTGAAGCATTGCAACTAACCATGGACTATAGTTTATATCATAGGTTACACTCCTGTCCTGCACAACTTTGTAGGTTATGACAAAATATATAATGGCCTAAATCCATTATTGCAATGTCATACAGGACAATTCCAATGTCCCAAAAATGCCCACATGTTATACCTATTCTTCCTTCTCCCTCCCCTCAGAACTTGTGGTAGCCACTGTCTTTATATCACTTATAAAAGTTCTTCCATTGCTATAATAATAATAAACTTATAGTAGGATAATAAGTCTAATTAATTTATTGTTCATTCTCCTGTCTTGAGGATTTGGGGTTGGTGATGCCCATTCTGATTCTAATTGAGAGGGGGCTTAAATAGCATGGGGCAGATGGATGGAACTGACTTGTTTGTAGTTGCAGACACTCTCTGTTCCTTGGGATGGGCATTGCCCATCATCATCTCCTTGTTAGCTGTCTTGGGTGAGTCCAGTGAACTAGAGAGTAGGTGTTGCAAGTCTGCTGAGACTCAGGGCTCAAATGGCACATGGATGGACCAAAGATTTAAGCCTTAATTTTCTTACTTTATAGATAAGGAACATCTAGTGATTTTTAACAAATGGCATGCTTATAGATACAAAATGTGTGCACTTATTTTTTTTCCATTTAATGAGAACTCTACATTTCCTTTGGAAAACTTTCCTCCTACTTTCCAATGCATGTGTTTTGGCTTAGAAAAGTTCACTCTTTCCCAGCTCCAGAAACAAAATCTAACATCTTCAAAAAGTCCTATTTACAATGGGTTCACACCCACAGGAATGTGAATTAAGATTATGATCATGCTTAAATTTGAGTATATAATTTAATCTATCACACCATAAATCTAGTATCTTCTATGCTACCACATGATATATCAGTTTTTAACTTTCTCAATTAAGAAACAAATCATTCCTGAGGTTTCTCTATCAGTCTCTCTTCCCCACTTCCCCACCAAATTAAATCTTAGCTGGTCTTCATTCTTTTTCCTGAAGGATATGTTTGATTGCAGAGTGATTTGATAAACTCAAAGCAGGCAATGGTTTATAAGGCATAGTGCATCATTTATAATAGATTTGTTTCATTTTCAGATTCCATCATGGTCAAATTCAAAACATGACTTCTGAAACAATGTGCCTTTCATCATATTTCACAAGCAACTTATACATAAGAGGCACTATAGATATGTAAATCTCATGTAAGATTAATTTTCTTTTTTCCAAATTATAGAAACATACTTGACATTTGGATTATACTTTAGGGAACCATTTCACATAATAAAATGAGCATTTTAATATTAATATATGATTGCCAAGGAATGTAACCATGAATGTGAAGACTATTCTCTATTTCATCAATTATATATATATATATATATTTGTACATATATACATGCTAACAAGCACATATAAATGAGTTATAGAATATAAAGGATATTAATTAGTAATTAAGTGATAATTTTACAATAAGTTCAGGAATATAAATTTGGCCAAATGGAAAGGAGGAGGAAACTAAGATAGAATTAACTTTACTCAATATATTTATTTCCAATTTAAAAAGGAAGATATTGCTTTTAAATTAAATTAATCACTCACAGTTAAGAATTTGTATATTTTAAAAATTGGTAACATAGGAAAAAGTGCTTATATTCTAATTGTGAAGACCAGTACAATATCTTAAACAACCACATTGGATGCATGTGAAACTTACCCAAGGATCTTGTCTATCATATTATAATCTATAATAAGTGAGGAGATTAAAAACTCAGTCCAATGTCTCTTTCAAAAAATGAAAATAAATTAGTTTACCCAGACTCTTTACTTTGTCACATATCTAAGTATTTATACAGATGTTAAACATTAGGTTTTCCATTATATTGATGGATTCCAGTCATCTCAAGGAAATTAGTCTCAGTGGTTGTCAGAACAATGGGTTTTTAAAAAGCTGTTGTATTGACTGATGATCATCAAGTGGAGGAATATGACATTTTTAAGAGAATTTTAGCATTTTTGTGAAACATAAGATTAGCTTGTGGTGGTGAAAAGAAATGCATAATAGCTTCAAACATATGAAATCCTTAAAATGATGTCTTGAATACATGATCATAAGAACAGCCCAATAAAGAGAGATCCTTCCAGGGTATTTTATTTTTTCAAGTAAAAAAAATGTACTGCTGTAGTCCTCAACACATAGTGAAGGTCACTGCAGTAGGAAATGTCTCTGCTGATTTAGATAAATGTGGCTTCAATCCAATATATTCTGTTTTTCTTTTTATCCAATTGAAAACCTACCACACATTTTTACTGTAGGCTGTCAGAGTACAAATATTTCATAAACCATAGTGGGCTTATTAAGTTGGCACCAATTTCTGCCTTTAGGGGAGTTCATTTCATGATTTAAAATGCTTTCCTCCCCTCCCTTTTTTATTACAGAATGTACAATACAGATATTCTTGTTTTGAAAACCTAATGTTAATGATCTCTCCAAATCCACATATGCTAGTACCAGCATACAAATGGAAGTATAGACCATATTGTAGGAATGAAGATAGATATGAGAAGGGTGCTGTTGATGACTAGTTTACATTTTAAAAATCCACAAATCCAAAATAAATCAGCCTTTTAAAAATGTGATGGTTCTGGTATTTAATTTATGCCTATGATGAATGCTTGCCATAGTAAATAAGGAAAATCAGATATAAAATCATGCAATAAACATATTTTGGCTCTTTAAAACTCTTATTTTCTTGAAGGTTACTCTAAGCCAGACACTGTTAGATAAGCATAAAATGTATTCAATCTTTAATTTTTATAAAAATCCTATATTTGATGGATTGTTATTACTACCATTTTATAGAAAAAGAAATATAGGTATCTTTCCTAAAGTCTCTCATCTAATGAATATCAATGGTGGATTTCAAACATAACTATTATGATTCCAGAATCCATACTCTTAACCACTGTACCACTGATAATTTGTTAAATAAATAAGGAAATAACATAAAATTAGTAATAAATACAAAGTTGGAAGTAATGAATTAAAGTTGAAGGATACTGATTTAGTTTGCCAAAGGGATGCCAATTCAAAGTACCATAAATGGGTTCACTTTTACAAAGGGGATTTATTTGGGGTAAAAGCTTACAGTTTTAAGGCTATAAAAAGTCCAACTCATGGCACAATAAGAGGTGCTTTCTCACCAAAGTCAGCTGTCACAGGGTGATGCAAGATGGCTGCTGATCTTTGTCAAGGTCTCCGCCTTTCTGCAGCTATAGGCAAACCTAGCATAGGGCTTGTCTCTTACTAGGTCTCCTCTCTCAGTCTTGGAGGCTCCACTTGATTCCAGAGTTCAGCTGTAAGCTTTCAGGCATATATCTCATTTCTCCCTGGGCCTCAGCAATTTGAGCCTCTTAGGGGCTTCTCTCCTTAAAGTTCAGCTATGGGTGAACTGTAGTCATTTCTCTCTTCATAGCAGCATCAAACATGGTGATTTCCTTAATATGTATCTTTGTCTATCTCTCTCTGTGTCTCCATTTTTATCATACCCAGTCAGAGTAGGGATACCTCACTGGCTCATGCTTCACTTACATAGTCCAATCAAGAGCCCTAAAGCAATCTTACCAAGTAATCTAATCAAAGGATCCCCATCAGAATTTAATACAATCAAAGGGTATCACAGCCACAGTAGCAACAATATGAAATATATTAAATAGATTAAGTTGATAAATAGTACTGGAGATGCAAAACAAGTTTGGAATAATAAAAATATGAAAACTCATAACAAAAGTAATAACATTTTATTAGAATAAGACCACACAAAAGGAAGAGACTATGTTAAGAGAATAAAACTGCATTAAAAGAAAAAAAGCATTAAGTAGCAACATGAAATATGTCTTAATACACTTATCTAAATCAGAACCATAAAAGGTTTCACTGTAGTCAGGATTCTAATTCTTTGCCAGGATTCTGTCATTCACGCGTGCATTCCTTAAATAGATCTTGAGTGCTTTCCATGCCGTAGGCTCTGTTACAGGTCCTGGGGGTTCAGGGGCAAACAAAGCAGACCAAATCCCTTACCCTCACTGAACTTACATTAAAGTCTAGGTAGACAGGTACTAAACAAATTCATAAATAAAACAAAATGTGTCAGATAAATGCTGTGGAGAGAAGTAAAGCAGAGAAGGAGGAAAGGGAGTTTGCAATTTTAAATACAGTGGCTGGAGAAAGTCTCCCTGAGAAGGTAGAACTTTAAGAAAGAACAGGAGACGGGCCGGCTGTAGCTTAATTGATAGGGCACCAGTTTACCACATGGGAGGCCCTGGATTCGGTTCCCGGGGCCTCCTTGAACGGGCAGATTGCCTTGAGAATGCAAGCCACTGCGGGCAGGGCAACCCACCATGGGCAGGGCAAGCCGCCCGTGAGTGGGCAAGGCCGCCGCATGGTGAGCTGACTCAGCGGGCTGCCGCAATGGGGGGAGACAAGCAGACATAGAAGAATGCAAAAATGAACACAGCAAGAACAAGCAGAAAGGGGGGGATATGTAATAAAAAAAGGGAGGGGGGATATATAATTTAGAAAAAAAAAGAAAGAACAGGAGAGGCAGTTTGGCAATATGGTAAAGATATTTCAATTAGAAGGAACTGAAGATTTAACTTCCCTGAGCCTGGAGTGTGCTTGATGTTTTCACAGAGAACAAAGAGGCCAATATGACTAAAGCAGCAAACAGACTGCAACAGTTTTGTACAGCTGCTGTAACAAATTATCACAATTTTGGTGACTTACAACAACAGAAATTTATTCCTTTACAGATCTGGAGGTCAGAACTCTGAAATCAAGGTGTGGGCAGGACTGCACTCCCTCCAGAGGCTCTAGGAAAGATTCTGTTCTTTCTCTCTGCTGGTGGCTGCAGGATTTCCTTGGCTTGTGGCCAATCTTTTTCTCCATGTTCACATCACCTTCTCCTCTGTGTGTCTCTCAAAACTCCCTTTGCCCTTCTCTTGTAAGGAAACATGGGGCATTTAGGCCCCACTAGGATAATCTAGGATGCGCTCTTCTTAAAACTTTAACTTAAACACATCTTTTGCTATTTAAGGTAACAATTACAGGATATCTTTTTTTT
>PVKH010015479.1:0-16078 GCA_004027955.1 Chaetophractus vellerosus | reverse complement strand
GGGGGGGGGTGTAAATAAAATATATCTTTAGTAAAAAAAGCAAAAAAAGTAACATCCCAAAACTTATGGGATATAAGAAAGGCAGTACTCAGAGAAACATTTATAGCTCTAAGTGCCTTCGTTAAAAAAGAAAGTTCACAAATCAATAACCTAACTTCACACTTAAAGAAACTGGAACAAGAATAGCAAAGTAAAGCCAAGCATATTAGAAGAAAGGAAATAAAGATTTGAGCAGAGATAAATGAAATAGCAAATTAAAAAATTAATAGGTTCAATAAACCCAAATGCTGAGTTTTAAAAAGATCAGTAAAATCAACAGACCTTTACCCAGAATGACAAAAAAAGAGAGAGAATACAAATAACTAAAATCAGGAATAAAATTGGGTACATTACTTCCGACCTTACAGAAATAAAAGGTATTATAAGAGATACTATGAATAATTGTATACCAACAAGTTAGATACCTAGATAAAATGGAAAAATTCCTACAAACGTGAAAATTGTCTAAACAGACTCAAGAAATGGAAAATTTCAACAGACCTCTAAGTAGAGATTGAATTAGTAGTCAAAAACCTCCCAACAAAGAAAAGTCCAGGACCACATGGCTTCATCTCTAAATTCTATCAAATATTTAAAGAAGAATGAACACCAGTCCTTTTCAAACTCTTCCAAAAAATAGAAAAGTGAATAATTCCTAATTCACTATGAGGCCAGCATTACACTGATACTAAAGCCAGATAAAGACAGCAGAAGAAAAGGAAATTCCAGGCCAATATACCTAATGAATATAGATGCAGAAAATCCTCGGCAAAATCCTGGCAAATCAAATCTAGCAATATATTAAAAAAATTATACACCATGACCAAGTGGGACTTATTCTAGGAATGCAAGGGCGGTTCAATATAAGAACATCAATCAATATCAGTCAGTCAATATAATGTTAATAGAATGAAGGAAAAAACCTACATGAAACAGTGTGGTACTGACATAAACATATAGACCCGTAGAATAGAATTGAATATCCAGAGTTAAATCCCCACACTGTGGCTGGTTGATTTTTGACAGGGGTGTGAAGTCCACTCAATGGGGGAAAAAGAATCTCTTCAACAAATGGTGCTGGGACAACTGGAAATCCACATGCAAAAGAATGAATTTAGATCTCTACCTCTCATCACATACAAAAATCAGTTCAAAATGGATCCAAGACGTAAATATAAGAGCTAATACTATAAAACTCTTAATAGAAAACATAGGGAAATATCTTCAGGATCTTGTAGTAGACAATGGATTTTTAGATTTTTGCACCAAAAGCATGAGCAATAAAAGAAAAATAAAATGGACTTCATCAAAACTAAAAATTTTTGTGCATCAAAGGACTTTATCAAGAAAGTGAAAAGACAACTTATAGTATGGGAGAAAATATTTGGAAACCATACGCCTTATAAGGGTTTAATTTCCAGACTATATAAAGAACTCTTATAACTCACCAACAAAAAGACAAACAACCCAATTTAAAAATGGGCCAGGGAAGCAGATGTGGCTTAACCAGTTGGGTACCCACCTACCACATGGGAGATCCCAGTGCCTCCTAAAAGAAGACAAGCAGACACCACCTCCCGCCACAACAAGCTAGACGCTGCTCCTGCTGTAAGGAGCAAATGCCACAAGCCAGTAGGCACCTCAGCCTATGGGGAATGGATGTGGCTCAGGCTGTTGGGTACTTGCCTCTCATGTCAGAGGTCCTGGGTTTGGTTCCTGGTGCCTCCTGGAGAAGGTGAGCAAACAATGAGCAGATAGATGAGAGAACCATCTGGGGGAAAGGGGATAAATAAAGAAAAATAAAGTAAATAAGTAAATCTTTTTTAAAAAATGGGCCAAAGATTTAAAATAAATGTTTCTGAAGATATTCAAATGGCCAGTTAGTATATGAAAAGATGCTCAGAATCATTATGCTTTAGAGAGATACAAATTAAAACTACAATGAGATGTGACTTCATACCCCACTATGATGGCTATTATTAGAAAAATTGAAAATAACATCTGTTGGCAGGATATAGAGAAATAGGAATCCTTGTATATTGTTGGTGGGAATGTAAAATGGTGTAGCCACTGTAGAAAACCATTTTTCAGTTCCTCAGAAAGTTAAACATAGAATTACCTAGCAATTCTACTCCTTGGTGCATACCAAAAGAACTAATAGTGCACACCACTATTCATTGCAGGATTATTCATAATAGCCAAATGGTAGAAGCAACCCAAGAGTTCATTAACAGATGAATGGATCAACAAAATGTGGTATATATAACCATAAAATGGAATACTATTCATCATGTTGAGTAAAATAAGCCAAACACAAAAAGGACAAATATTTTATGATTTCTGTTATATAAAATACTTTTATAAACAAATTCAGAGAGACAGAAAGCTAAGTAGTGGATAGCAGCGGAGAGGAGAGCTGAGAATGGGGAGTTAATGCTAAATGGGTGTAAGTTTTGTTTTGGGATGATGAAAATAGTCTGCTAATGGGTAGTGGTGAAAGTTACACAGGGAAGCAGATGTGGCTCAAGTGATTGGGCTCCCATCTACCATATAGGAGGTCCAGGGTTTGATTCTCAGGGCCTCCTGGTGAAAACCAAGCTGGCCCACGCAGAGAGCTGGCCTGCTCATATAGAGTGCTAGCCCATGCAGGAGTGCTGGCCTGAGCAGAGTGCTGGTCTCTGCAGGAATGCTGGCCCGAGCAGAGTGCTGGCCCATGCAGGAGTGCTGGCCCACACATGAGAGCTGGCGCAGCAAGATGACGCAACAAAAAGAGACACAGAAAAAGACAATGAGAGACACAGCAAATCAGGGAGTTCAGGTGGCGCAAGAGATTGAGCAGCCTCTCTCTACTCTGGAAGTTCCCAGGATTGGTTCCCGGTGCCGCCTAAAGAGAAGACAAGCAGACACGGAAGAACACACAGAGAACAGACAGTGAATGCAAAACAGGGGGCGGGGGAGAAATATATCTTTAAAAAAAAAAAAGTTACACAGATTTGTCACCGTATTTAATGTCAAATAATTGTCCACTTAAAATGGTTTAAATTATTTTCATGTTATGTATATTTTAACACAACTAAAAATAAATTTAAAAAATCAATTATGAAGATTAAAAAAGAGACTGAAGAGACAATAACATCAAAATGCAATACATGATCCTGGACTGGGTCTAATAATAATGAAGGAGAAAAGGTCAAGGACATTATTGGGACTTATGAAAAAATTGGAATATAGACTTTATATTAATGTTAAATTTTCTGAACTTGGTAATTGTATTCTGCTGCCACTTCCAAGTTGTGGATCTGTTAGTTCAGCATTAAGATGGGAATGCATACTTAATATACCCAATTATTTACCTAGAAATTGCATTTTCTTTGACTTCTAATGTCTATAATTCTATTTTCTGCTTTTTGTAACATCATTTATATGAAAACAAAACCAAAATTAAGAGATGAAGAATAGGAGCGATGTGGCTCAAGTGGTTGAGCTCCCACCTCCCACATGGGAAATCCCAGATTTGGTTCCAGGTGCCTCCTGAAAAAACAGAAATGAAAAACAAGCAAAACAAACAGAAAAAAAAAAAAAGCCAACTCAGGGAAGCCGATGTGGCTCAATGGTTGAGTGCCGGCTTCCCACATACAAGGTCCCAGTTTCAAAAAAAGAGAGAGAGATGAAGAATAGTAATTGAACACATTCACTAAAATTATTCACTAATTCAAAGAATATTTGGAATATAGTTATTTACTTCTGAAACCTTGAAAATAAGTAGTTTATTAGCAGCAAATCTCTTGTTATGGAGAGAAAACAAAAATGAAGTAAGGTAATTGGGTATGCACATCTGAGAAATATGTACAATGACTACTGATATAAGAAAATGGCAGATCAAAGCCATAAATCTAACCATCTGACTCCTTACAAAAGAATGCATCTTGATACAACTAGAACAAATCTGCCTTAGCAGATTTAAGGCCCTACGGCAGGAAATGCATTTTGAACTGTGACAACAGTGATAACACCATTGGCATTCCAAAAAAGATATCATAAAGATTCCGGTTTCATAAAAATGGCAAGTATGTACTTCATTTAAGTTGTTTATAAGGTTCTGTTCCCAAATATTTCCCAAGATATTAAGATTTATGGACATTTTTTCCTGTGAAAACACAATAATAAATTTCTGAGTTTGAGGCAAAATTTGAATGACAATAATGCTGTTGTTAGTTCTTGGAAACAATGAAATTTGTTTCCACGGTAATTATAATACCCATGACAGGGCTCACAGCAGGAAGAGAAAAAGCTGTTGTAATTATTGTAAGCATGCATAGATATAAAGATATAAAAACATATTATCAAGAGAAGTTGAAAATACACAAATAATTTCCAAGGAATTCCTTATCTTCAGAAAAAGAGAGGACCTACAGTCAGAATCTCAGAATTTAGAAAAGATTGTAAAGTTCATTTAATCCAAGGTCTACCAACAATGACACCACCTACATTTTGGCCTGGATAATTGTTGTAGGGGTTATTGTGTAGGATGTTCAGCAGTATTCCTGGGCACTACCCACCAGATGTTACTAGCACTCCCCAGTTGTAACAACCTAAAATGTCTCCACACGTTGCCATAGGTCCCCTGTGGGTCAAAATCACCCCCATTGAGAACCACTGGCCTAATTCAATCACGAAGTGATAATCCACTTTACTTTGGAAAATCACAAAAGATGGGAATCCATTCCCACCCCAACAGTACATTTTTCAATAATGCTGTTAGAAATTTCATTTTTATTGATACTAAATCTACCTTAAAGCAAATGGAAACAAATATGAAACTAGTTAGTGGGTGTTTTGATTTTTTACAGAGGTATGAATTAGCAATTCTGAAACCATTTCATGTGTCTTTTAGATAAGTAAATACATTGTGATCCTGGTTCTGTTCCTTTGGGTAGTATAGAGCATGTCTAGTCCTTCTTCCACAAGTCATTCATCCATGGCCCACTCATGAAATGTATATTGTGTGGCTAGTATGTGCTAAGCCCAGTTCTAGGTCCTGAGGAAGATTCAGCAATAAATAAAAGAAGAAAATTTCTTTCCTCATGAAGCTTATATTTTAATGCCGTAAGGCAGATAATAAACAAAATATGCAAATAAAATATATAGTATTTTCCAAGACAAAAGTTAAGGAGACCCATGCCTCTCAGGCCTGTCTCCTGCTTGTCCTCCTCACTCTTCTTGCTACAGCCATATGGTCTCTTTGTTGCGTGTCTGCTGTGGGCCCTGGTCTCTTTGTTGCGTGTCTGCTGTGGGCCCACTGCCTGTTTTTTATAAATAAAGTCTTAATGCAACATTAAAAAGAAAGTTAAGGAGAAAGTTTAAGCAGAGAAGGAGGACAGAGAGTATAGGGGAAAGAGAAGGGTGCCGTTTTAGATAGTGTGACCATTAAGACCTTAAAAGAGGTGAGAGAGTAATCCATGCCAGGTGTGTTCAAGAAGTAGAAAAGAGGCAGCGTGGCGGTAGCAGTGTGAGCAAGAGGAACAGGAAGGCCAGGTCGTATAGGGCTTTGTAGAACAAGGTAAGGATTTTGGCTTTTACTCAAGTGAAATGGGAGGCAACTGGAGGGATTTGAACAGAGAAATGAAATGATCTTATTTAGGTTTTCACGTGATCACAATGGATACTATGCTGAATACAGATTAAAGGGTACAAATAAGAAAGCAAATCAGTTAGGAAACTATGAAGATAATAACCAAAGCAAGATTTGATGGTGGTTTGGATTCAGGCGGTAGTGGTGGAGAGAAGTGAATGAATTCTGAATACAATATGAAGAAAAAGATGATAGGATTTGGTCACAGATTGGAGGTAGAATCATAAAGAAAGGATAAATCCAGGATTTTTCAGGAAAGCAACTGAAAGTTGCCATTTACTGAAATGGGGAAGAGTGCAAGAGGAGCAGTCCTTTATATTTAATTCATTCATTCAACATTTACTGAGCACTTTCTATGTACCAGGCACTGTGTTAAAACACTAGGAATGCAGAGATAGTCAAAGTATTATCTATGCCTTTAAGGAGTTCACTGTTGTATAAAGTAAAAGAGAAAAATAATGTCACTATTTTGTGACATTAAATACATTGTCACAAAATTGTGGTGTGTAACCTTCACCACTATTTCCAGAACCTTTTCCTTATCCCAAACAGAAATTTGTACCCTTTATGCATTAACTCCTCATTACCTCTACCCCTGCCTCAGTAACCACTATTCTGCTTTTTGTCTCCATGAATGTGCTTATACTAAGTATTTCATATAAGAGAAATTATCCAATATTTGGCCTTTTGTGTCTGGCTTATTTCATTTCAACAGGGTGTCTTCAGGGTTCATCCATGTCATAGCATGTGTCAGTACTTCATTTCTTTTTTCTGCTAAATAATATTCCATTGTATGTATATGTATATATCACATTTTGTTTATTTTTCTGTTGATGGAACTTGAGTTGTTTCTACCTTTTGGCTATTGTGAAAAATACTGCAATGAACATTGGTATACAAATGTCTGTCTTAGTCCCTGCTTTTAGTTCTTTGGGGTACATAGTAGGAGTGGAATTTCCAAGTCACATAGTAATTCTATGTTTAACTTTCTGAGGAACTCCCAAACTGTTTTCCACAATGACTCTACCATTTTACATTACAACCAACAATGTACAAGGGTTTCTATTTCTCTATGTCCTTGCTAACACTTATTTTCTGGTTTTTTTTTCCTAATAATAACCATGTTATTGACTTTTTCAAACTATTTTTGCTCTATAGAGAATGGAAAGAGAAAAGAGAAAAAATAAATAGGTACTGTCTCTCATTCTTCTCTGCCACTTTTCACGGATGAGGTTGGAACAGTGGTCACCCTCAGAGCCTTCTACCTAGCCATCTGAAGTATCTGATCAAAATCAGGAATTGGTGATAAGACCACACTCCCCTGGATTTTGTAGGACTAGGTCCTTGTAGGTCACCCTGTACCAGCAAGCTGCATTAGGAGCTGAGACTTCAGTTCGCAGTGCTACCTGCCACACAGTTGAGGGATGAGGGATGGCCGCCATTGTACCTTTTATCACGGTTTATCAGCCTGTAACTCCAGCTCTTCCATGGATGCTGCACAGTATTCCACTGGACTCCAGAGTTTCAAAATAGTTGTTTCAGACATTTCTGGCCAGTTAAATAGTTGTTTCCACGAAGGGACTGATTCCTGAAGCTTCCTACTCTACCATCTTCCCACACTCCTCCCCCAGTGTTGTGCATTTTTGTACTTGAGGTTTTCCTCTTAGTCTTTTCAGCTTGTGTTACTAATGTAGATATGAAAGAAGAGTTTAAAATAATGGTTAAATATGAATCTTGCTGCATTGCCTCTTAGAAGTGTTTTGTGTGCACACACTTCTTAAATCAAATAAGAAGGTAATTTTGATTTCTAACTAATTTAATGGAAACCTGTTTTATTTATTTAGAAAGGTTTGTATACTATGCCTGTTTACAATATCCAAGGAAGCTTATAGTCTCTGGTTCAAGCTCTCCTGTCTTCTTTTTCTTCTTAAAAAATGCAGTAAAATGCTCAGGATCACATTACAGTCTGATTTTTCTGTATTAAGTGATATGTACATTATATTTGAATAGAAATGCATTCTAAATTCTGGGCAAATGGGCATGTATTGGTATCCTTCTCTCTTGGCCTCTTGGGCACTGGCACATTTTATAAATATGATTAGTGAGAATCTCTAAGTAGAGATTTTTCAGATTATGATCAATGTCATGAGTGACAGTGCATGAAATGTTACATCTTAACTAAAGAAGATTCCTTGGTGATATGTGAATCAATAACAATATAACAAATACAATCATAAAATTACTTAATTTTTTTGTCTTGAGAAATGTGTTCTCATAATGTCCTAAGAGATAAGTAGTAAAATATCTTGCTCTTGCAACTATGCAAGAAATGAAAAAATAGAATTTTAATCTCTTGGTTGTTCCATCAAGTGTATCCTTTGTTAGGCTGAGTTTTCTACATAGTATGGTTTGAAATTCTTTACATCAAAATATTTTTTCACCAGTTGGTATTTGAGTTTTAGTAAAAGATTTATCTTTCTAAGTATTGTGCCTCTTGGTTCTTCACAGTATGACTAGAGCCAGACAGCTTGACACGTGCTTGTGTTGAGTTTGTACATTCATCTATTTGCTCAATATTTTATTTAACAAATATTTTTAAATATATACTATGTATCAGACACTTTGTTAAAACTCTCTCTGGTATTTTTTTTAATCATTTCAGAATGGTTAAGGAATATTTTAATATCTCAAGATGGTGTTAAATTGGGATCATGTGTTTTCAGAAAGGAAGCACCTGGCTTATGGTGTTGTTCCACTCTGAGGCAACCTTGGGGGACCAAGATGCCCATCCTTAAGCTTGTAAGGATCGTGGTGCTATGAGTTAATTCAGGTGTTTGTGACAGTTCATAACTACTGCTTGCTGCCTGTGTATCCTAATTCCTTAAGTGATGAGGACCCTTCTGTGAGCTTCTTGGCCCTAAGCACTTTTGAAATTTCACCATTTTCTTTTACCTTCTCACTTAAAATCATATGAGCTACGTATGTGTGACTTGGAATTTGTGTGTGTTTTATCTGATAAGGTCATGGACTTTGCATGTGCTCAATAAACTACTTCCCCTCTTTAAAGCTATTTTTTATTGTTTTAAAATTATATCAAAATTGCTACTTTGGATGCTATATAAAATGGCAAATAGGTTGTCTCCTATTATACAAATGAGAAAACTTATTACTGTTCTCATGTCTAGAGATATTGCTACCAGCCATTTTGCTATCATCAAGTCTCCTGAATTGCTTCTAACAGAAGTGGCTTGTGTTATACCCAGGCACAAAGAGACATCTTGTCTTAGGTCTCCTAGTCAGTTAGTGGCAAAGGTACAAATGGAACATTGGTATATGAGACTTTGATATGAAACTACAAAGCTTAAAAAGCTATATCATATTGTTTTCCTTGTCTCTCTTTCTCTCTCTTTTTTTTTAGGAGGTACTGGGGATTGAACACCCGGGACCTCATGCATGGGAAGCAGGTGCTCAATCACTGAGCTACATCCACTCCCCAATAGGAATTGGGTTTTTTTGTTTGTTTGTTTTTAGGGGGTACTGGGGAATGAACCCGGGACCTTGTACATGGGAAGCAGGTGCTCAAGCACTTGAGCTACATCTGCTTCCCTCTCCCTTTCTTTTTAAAGGAGTAGTGAATGTGTTGCTAACAACTCCACTCTGGGTGGTAAACACCAGACTGAAGCTGCAAGGGGCAAAATTTAGGAATGAAGACATTGTACCAACCAACTACAAAGGTATTATTGGTAAGTGTTTCTTGGGTGAGTTCCTATTTAAAGGTTTTCTTTTCTCTTTGTACCCAAAATCTGTTGCCATGATAATGTTGCATAATAGACAACCTCAAATCTCAGCACACAGAACAGTAATCATTTATTTAGCTTACATGTCTTTGGACTGACAGAGATTTGACGGATCTAGGCTAACTCCAGCTTGGGAGTCTCGGCTCCATGTATTTCTTATTCTTTTCCTGGATCCTCTTGTGACAGCAAAAGCACAAGGGGACACACCCAAATCGTACAAGCATATTTCAAGGCCATACTTGTATCCTGTCTGCTAGCATTCTATTAACCAAATCACATGGCCAAGCCCAAAGACAAGGGATAGAGAAGAATACTGCTCCCGTGGAGTAGAAGGGGAGGGGTAAGTATTTTTAAAGAATAATCTACTATACTTTTTTTTTTCCTAGAGTTGTCTTTGGATAAAGATATCAGGTTAATATCTGATGTCTTTAAGCTTCTGCTTTTTAATAGCCAGTTTCTCCTTTCCCATGTTTCCATCTTTGTATATTAAGCAATACAGAGAGAACCTATGGGAGTGAGAACAGTTTTCTTATAAGTCAAATCTTGTATATTGGACTTTAGGGAACTATCTTATCTTTGGTTGTATGGACTTTGTTGTGAACCACCTGAGATATCAGCCACAGTTCTCTTTAATACAGAGTTCCTGATGTTGGTGGTAATTACTTAGGAAAATTTGACATTCTCACCCTATATTTTCAGAAAAAATGACTTATGATTCAAGTTGGTCTCTCAATAACTTGGTGACTGGCAGTGTCTAATTATTACCAGAAAGTAGTAACCTTTGAACTTTCCTCTAAAATATCATTGCAAGAAGGAAATCTTAATAGAACCAAAATGATTTGTGTTCTGAGTATATTTCAACAAAAGTCAAGTTGTCTCTTCTAGTTAGGGGGTTGTATCATGCTTTTAAAAAGTCCCTGATTTCTTGCTTAGATGCGTTTCACCAGATAATTCGAGATGAAGGAATTTTGGCTTTGTGGAATGGCACATTTCCCTCCTTGCTATTGGTCTTCAATCCTGCTATCCAGTTCATGTTCTACGAAGGTTTAAAACGGCAGCTTTTAAAGAAACAGATGAAGGTAATCCCTAATTTTGAAAGCAGCAAAATATTCATCTCTGACACCTTCTTGTTGTTAGGATTGACATGCTTCTTTCTTTCTTTGCTTTCCAGCTTTCTTCTTTGGATGTGTTTGTCATTGGTGCAGTAGCCAAAGCTATTGCCACCACAGTCACCTATCCTATGCAGACAGTACAATCAATTCTGAGGGTGAGTACTGGGATTCTCCCTGCATTTAGCCAAACAACATTCTAAAATGTATGGTCTTTCTGTTTAAAAGCCCCAACTCCTCTTAAGAATGTTAATAAAGTAATAAAGTAGCCAGTTGGTAGGCCAGAGTATTCCTCATCCATTTTCTCTTGTTTGATATTCTCCTAGGCAGGCTGCATATCAGTTTGTTTCCTGTTTGATTTGGGATGAAGTTTGAATTTGTACATTCTTAAGTAATGTAGTGTCTCAGAAAACCCAAATGTAGAAGAGGTTCCTAAAGAATAAGTTGACTTCCTTCTCATTCAAATTAATTTGTTTGGTGCTCTAAGGTAGATTATCCTTTATAAAATCAGAGGTTAATTCCTTTAGTTCTCAGGAAAAACTAATTAGCTTCTCTGAAGCACTTTCATATTTCTGTTTTTTCATTTCGTTATTTATTCAAATATTTATTAAGCATCCACTCTTATGTTAGGAACTCGGTATACAATGGTGAATGAAACTATTATAATCCATGCCATCATAGAGCTAGTGGAGGAGACATTGAACAGGTAAATAAGCAAAATAAATATATAATGACAAATTGAGAAAAGAGCTACAAAGGCAGTGAACAGCATTCTGTGATTTAGTGGAGAGAGGCAAGATGGGATCTTCTTAGATAGGATGATTGGTAAAGGACTTCTCTGAGACAGCATATTTAAATCAAGAATTAAAGGAAGATGAGGATCCAGTTGTTCAGAGAATGGAGGAAAATGCTTTCTAAGTAGAAGGAATATCATGTACTAAGAGCTTGGTGAATTCTAGAAACTGGGGAAGCCTGAAGAGTGACTCATGGTGATATTGGAATAATAAGCGGGGAGGCTGGAAGCAAAGATTCTAGATTTTATTCTCACTGCAGTGGGGAGACTTTGAATGACTTTATGCGGGAGAGTAATATGGTCTGCTTTAGAATTTGAGACTATTACCATGGCTGTTGATGTGGCTAATAGGTCAGAAGGAGACTAAGAGAGAAAGGGAGACAATCAGATAGGAGGCTGTTTATGTTACGTAGGTGAGAGTGATGGTGGCCTAGACTAGGGTTGTGGCAGTGGGGAGGAGAGACAAGACATGGACAGGATCAAGATCTGCTTTGGAGGGAAAATTCACAGGACTTTTTCAATAAACTAATTGGGAATAGTAGTGAGGATAGTTCAGAAAAAATACTTTCTGTTAAAAGTATTCTTACTAATGTATTATTTTTAAATTGGTACTTAATATAAAGGAATTAAGTACCATTCAAATAAACTTATTTTTAACACTTTTTAAAATTGAACATTTTTTTTAAGATTTATTTTTTATTTATTACGTATTCCCGCCCCCCCCCCTTCTGCTTGTTCTTGCTGTGTTCATTTTTGCATTCTTCTGTGTCTGCTTGTCTCCCCCCACTGCGGCAACCCACCGAGTCAGCTCACCGTGCAGCGGCCTGCCTGCTTGCGGCAGCTTGCCCTGCCCGCGGCGGCTTGCCTTCTCAAGGAGGTCTGCCCACTCAAGGGGGCCCCGGGAACCGAACCCGGGGCCTCCTATGTGGTAAACCAGAGCCCTGCCAATTGAGCTACAGTTGGCCCCCAATTTGAACATATTATATGAAAAGTTTAGATTGCAGAGGTTCTAATTGATGAGGGTTAATCATAACATCTTAAAGTTAAGCCCTGCCATCAATATCTAAGTCATCTTCCTGGGTATGTTTTTTTCTTTGGTAGAATATTCCCCATAATTCTCTGTAAGATAAAAATTTTCATGCTTGCCTTACACTTATTTCATTGGAAAAGAGAGGACTAATAATATCTATGGTGCTAAAGGGATATTTTTATTATTATATGTTGTAAGACATTATTCTGACATAATATCCAGGTAGAAATTAAGGTAAAGAAAACAGCGATAAATAATAATTTTTTCTATTTTTTTTCCTTTTTCCCCAGTTTGGCCGGCATAGACTAAACCCAGAAAACAGAACATTGGGAAGTCTTCGGAACGTTCTCCATCTTCTTCACCAGCGAGTAAGGTGAGCTTTTTAGATTCTTCACTTTTTGTCCTCTTTTTCAACAGCCGTCTCTGCCAGGGAGTGTTTGGATTTGCTTATCTTGCGCTACTGCTTTGGCAGTGGCTGCCTAGAAAACCTCTCCTTTATCTGCTCTGATTAGACATTTATCATTTTAGGAACTTAGTGCGATAACATTTTGGGAAACTATGGAAAAGTTCACGCCCTTATTCTTTATTAATTACAACTATACAGAACTCCTTTAGAAAGGAACCCTCTTATAACATAGAGGCCTATATAATATAGAGACCATATTTCCATCAGTGACATATCCTTTGACTCTCATAGGATATAGAAAGGAATTAGCAGTTGTTATTGAGTAATTTTAGTTGTAGGAGAAGGAGTGGGGCAGTAGGAGGAGTAATGGATGATGATATGAGTAGGAGGATGTTAAGTGTAACCAAAACTTCTGAGTGTTTACTGTGTGCCAGGCACTGAGCTAGAAGCTTTACATACGTAATCGCACTTAATCCTAACAATAGTCCCATGATATAGGTACTGTTGTCATACCAGTGTTTCACTTAAAGAAACTGACACTTAGGGAAGTCAAATAAGGCAAGGTCCTCCTTTGACACAAAAACTGCTATAGCTTTATTATTTAAATACTAAATACTTTCGAAATAAATACATTTATTATAAAACTGGAATATGCTTGGGATAAAAAATCAAATCAAAGACAAAGAATTGGTATAAAGTAAAAAATAAATACTCAGCACACCACGGGTTAGCACAGATACGAAAAAATTAGAACTTTCCTATACTGCTGGTGGGAATATTAAGTGGTACATCAACTTTGGAAAACAGTTTGTCATTTTCCTAAAAAATTAAGCAAACACTTAACATAGGACTCAGTCATTCCACTTTAGGTTATTTACCCAAGACAAATGAAAGCATATGTCTCTACAAAGACCTGTACACAAAAGTTAATAGCAGCTTTATTTCTAGTAGTCAAAACTGTGGAAACAATCCAAATGTCCAACATGGAGTGAATAGGTACACAAGTTGTGATATATCCATCCAGTGGAATAGTATTCAGAAATAAAAAGGAATTATTGATACATGAACAGTATGAATCAGTCTCCAAATAATTATGCTGAGTGAAAGAAACCAGGCAAAAAAGAGTTCATACTATATGATTCCATGTATGTAAAATTCTAGGAAATGCAAACTAAACTGTGGTGACAGAAAGTAGATTATTGGTTAACTGGGGTAGTTAGAGGAAGGAAATGATTCCAGAGGGACATGAAGATACTTTTGAGGGTGATGGATATGTTCACTATCTTGAATGTGGTGATCGTTTTGTGGGTGAATACATAAGTCAAAACTCACCAAATTGAAATTAACAGTTAAGTGTATATATTTGCAGAATATTACATAAAACATATTTTACATATTCATTTTTATATAAATGGGATCATATGGTACTACTATTCTGCAACTTGCCTTTTTTAAAACTTAGTATCTATAAACATCTCTTCACATTGGATCTATAGATTTACCTTATTCTTTGTAAATAACTGCCTAGTTTCTGTTATATAATATACCATAGTTTTTCCACTGATTCACCTTTTGATGGATGTTTAGGTTGTTTCCAGGTTTTTGCCTTTACAAACATTGCTGAATGAACAGCCCATAAATTTATCTCTGTATGCCTGAGTGAGTATAATTGTTGAGAAAATTCCTTGAAGTGGAATTACATTTAAAGAGTTCGAACATATAAACTTGTGCTAGACATTGCCAAATTGACTCCCCAAAAAAGTGATACCATTTTCTGTTTCTATCAGCAGTATAAGAGTTAAGAAAGATATAGTAAACAAGAAAGTTTAAAAGGTACAGTCAAATAGAGTTCTATAGGGTTATTTAGTATTCCAATCTTGTGTGTTTTTACATCTTTTATCCTGTTTAGTTCTCATGCAACCTTGTGAATGTGGAAGGGTGATAATATTCCCAGATTTTCAGATCAGGAAACAGATTTTAAAAAAAGAGAGCGACTTGCCCAACACCAAACAGGTAGAAGTAGAGCCAGGTATTCATACTCAGGTACTCAATAAGCTTCTTTCATTCTGTACGTTAGAACTTTCTACAATGATGGAAATACCTACACTGTCCAATAGGATTACTACTGCCATATGTGGCTGTTGAGTACTTAAATGTGTCCAGTGCACCTGAAAAACTGAATTTTTAATTTTTTATTGTAATTTAATTTTCACATGTGTTTCTGGGCCACAATATCAAACAGTACATTACACTATACCAAGCCTCTCGAAACTTTTTGTGTGGTTAAGAATCACCTGAGAACTTCCAGGGAAGATGGCAGATTAGGGAGCTCTGGGACTCCGTCCTTCCACCAAAACAACTATTAAATAGATAGGAATTGTCTGAAACAACTATTTTTGAAACTCCAGAGTCTAGAAAAACACTATACAGCATCCATGTTCATAAATTACGGTTAAAAAAAAAAAAAACCTGTAAATTGCTCTTTCTGTGCTACAGCTACCAGAGCCCATCCCTCACTTTCACAGCAGGTTGCTGTGGGGTCCACTCCTGTCTAGCTGCTGCCAACAGAAAGGGATGTAAAAATCCTCTTCCCCAAGAACAAGGATGTGCACAGCCAAGCACTGATCATGGCTTTTGATTAGCAAATTCAGCTGGGCCAGGCTCTGAGGGCAGCTGTTGTTTCACCCCATCCCAGACAAAAGCAGTGGCAGCCGTTGTTTCAACTGTCCCTGGACCAGGGGCAAAAGCGGTGGAAATTGAAAGACACAGGGTTTCCTTAGCACTACAGGGAAAAGTTAGCTGAAGGGCTGCCTTTGCTACACAGGCCAAGAAAGCTCAGCTTTGCAAAACCATCAGGGAAGTTTTTGGTGCCCTTCCTCACCCCTCCACAGGGCACTTTGGAGCCGGTCTGCATCCCCTGGTGGGTTGCTGGCCCTGTTTTGACTACTAAAGACCAAATTTGGAAAGTCCTCCCCAGGGTGACCCTCCTCCCAGAATTTGCCCTCCAGGAAAGGCAGCATGAGACAATGAAAGTAGTGTAAGAAACTATAGAGGTTATAGAAGCAGACAGTCAGTTACCTGGGTGAGGGAGGTTAGTCTCCTGGGAGACAGAGGGGACAACCAAACTCCCGTAAATAGAGAAACTCCAAAACAACTAAGAAGCAAAAGTCCAGGACAAGACAACAGCCCAGTAAGAAAACGAAAATCCTGTACAGTATATTTGCCTTGGGTAGACCTTCCTGAAAGAAAGGTTGAAGCTCAAGAAAATCTCT
>PVKH010015478.1:0-16079 GCA_004027955.1 Chaetophractus vellerosus | reverse complement strand
AACAAACATTTCAAAATTTGTAGGATGCTGCTAAAGAAGTATTTAGAAGCCAGTTTATAACATTAAAAATCAAGGAGAAGGGAGTGGATGTGGCTCAAGTGGATGGTTCCTGGTGCCTCCTGAAAAAACAAAAACAACAAGCAAAACAAACGAAAAAACCAACTCAGGGAAGCTGATGTGGCTCAGTGGTTGAGTGCCGGCTTCCCACACATAAGGTCATGGGTTCAATCCCCGGCCCCTAGTACCTCAAAAAAAAAAAATCAAGGAGAAGATCAATAAAAATTGATAACCCTTTAGCCAGACTTTCCAGGAAAAAGAGAGAAAAGACACCAGTTACCAACATCAGGTATGAGAATGGTAATATCACTACAGATTCTACAGCTACTAAAGGTTTTAGGAATACATTTATGCCAATAAATTTGATAACTTAGAGAAATTGATGAATTCCTTGAAAGGCACAAACTGCCAAAGGCCTTTCAAATATTGCAAAAATGTTACAGACTTTCTCACAAGTAAAACCGTAGGCCAAGAGGACTTTATTGTCATTTCTACCAAATACGTGAGGAAGAAATAATATCAGTTCTACACAGTCCCTTCCAGAACATTGAAGATGGGGTAAACCTAACTCATTAAGGCCAGCATTACCCTGATACCAAGACCAGACAAAGACATTACAAGAGAAGAACACTACAGACAAATATCTCTTATGAACATGGGTGTGTAAATTCTAAATGAAATTTTAACAAATATAACAAAATATAAAATGGATAATACATTATGACCCCAAGTGGGGCTTATCCTAGGGATGTAGTTTGTCTTTTGAAAACTCAGTGTAATTTGCCATATTAACATATTAAAAAAGAAAAGTTATATGATCATCACAATACTTGCCGAAAACACATGACAAAATTCAACATCCATTCCTGATAAAGTCTCTTTGGAAAGAAGGCATAAAAGGAAACTTCTGCATCTTAATTAAAAGCATCTACAAAAAGCTACATGGTTAATGGTGAAAGACAATACTTTTCCCTAAGATCAGGTGGAAGGCAAGGATAGCTGCTCTCACCACGTCTGATCAATTGGGTTCTGGAGGTTTTTAAAAAATAAAACTCAGTTTGGAAAGGGAGAATTAAAACTGTCTTTATTTGCAGATGGCATGATTGAGTAGAATTTTTGATGGAATCTGTGAAGAAACTACTAGAACCAATAATGATTGAGTAGAATTTTTGATGGAATCTGTGAAGAAACTACTAGAACCAAGAAGTGAATTTTGCAAAGTTGCGGGATATAAGATGAATATATAAGACTCAAATGATACGAATATTCTCACTATCCTGATTTTGTGATAAGAGTAGGCTAAACATTCGCTATATTAGAAACCATGCATGTGTACCCAGACCTAGTTTTTCTCCCTAGGTCTGGTTTTTAGAATGCTGGTGATAAACTAAGCCTGATTTATTATATGACCATCCTTAATGGGAAAAGACTGTAACTCTAGGTATCTTTGGTCAACCTTAAGAGTTATAGCAGGGGGACGGATGTGACTGAAATGGTTGGGCGTCTGTCTCTCATATGGAGGGACCTAGGTTCAATCCTCAGGACCTCCCAGTAAAAATTAAAAAAAAAGAAAAATATAGAAGGCGTGTGGGCCACCAGGCCCCATGCGTGGGTACACCATCAGGCCTTGCAAGCGGTTGAGCCCCCCAGGCCCCACGTGTGGGTGCGCCGCCAGGCCCTGTGAGCAGGTGAGCCCCCCCGGCCCAGTGTGTGGTTGTGCCATCAGACCCCGCAAGCGGGTGCACCGCTAGACCCTGCAAGCCACACAGCAAGATGATTACATAACAGGAGAGTGACACAAGGGAGTGCCAAGACGAAATTTGCCAAAAAACTAGGAACTAAGGTGGTGCAGGCAGTAGGATACCTCTCTCCAACATTGGAGGTTCCAAGGATCAAATCTCAGTGAAGGCAGGAGGAGAAGGATGAAAAGAGAGGGCAGGAAACGGACACAGAGAGTTGCCCAGCAAATGGACACAAAAACAGCAAAAACGAGGGGTGGGGTGGGATGAAAATGGATAAAAGTAAGTAAATAAATAAATCCTTTAAAAAAATGTATAGGGGAGTAAGATATGGACTATGGTTAGCAATAATACTTTGACTATGCTCTTTCATAATTTGTTAACAAATGTTTCACAACAATGCAAAATATTTGTGGTGGGGTGATGTGTGGGAGCCCTGTATGATGTTATGCATATTTATTTTGTAAGTTCACAATATTTACCGAACACTTATAGTTTATGTATGTTCATGTGTGAATGATATACTTCAATACGTTGTTTTAAAAAAGATTCAGTTGTATTTCTATATACTAGCAATGCATAGTCAGAAATTGTAATTAAAAAAACAATATCAATTATACAGTAGCATAAAAAATATGAGATACTTAGGGATATGTAAGAGCTGGATCCTGAAAATATGAAACATTGCTAAGAGAAATTACAGAGTACCATAATAAATTGAGAAATATGTGTTTGAGGATTAGAAGACAGTATTGTTAAGATGTTATTTCTCCCCAAACTATTTATAGATTCAATACAGTCCCAGTCCAAAATTCTAGGAGGCCTTTTTGTAGAAATTGATTCTAACAAGTTGATTTTCATATGGAAATTCTAAAGACTTACAATAGCCAAAACAACTTTGAAAGAGAACAAAGTTGAAGGACTTACTACTTGACTTAGAGACTAAGTCCACAGTAATCACAACTGTATGCTATCAACATAAAGATTGACAAATAGATCAATTCATTTGAACGGAGAGTCTAGGAATAGATTCATACCCATGTGGTTAATTGATTTTTGACAAAGGTGGAAAGGCAATGTAGTTTCAGGATATTCTTTCCAACAAATGGTACTGGAACCACAGACAAAAAATGAATTTCAATCTATGGCTGGCACTATATATAAAAATTAACTCAAAAAGACCATAGGCTTAAATATAAATCCTACAACCATAAAACTTGTGGAAGGAAATAGGAGAAATTCTTTGTGAACTTGGACTGGGCCATAATTTCTTGGGTAAGATATTAAAAGCACGATACATAAAAGAAAACACTGATAAATTGGGAATTCGTAAATATTAAGAACTTTTATTCTTTGGAAGATACTGTTAAGAGAATGAAAAGACAAACCACAGATTGGGAGAAATGCCTGCAAATCACATATCTGTATCCAAAGTATGTAAAGAACTTGCCACACTCAATAATAAGAAAACAACCCAGTAAAACAATGGGCAACAGATTTGAAGAGATAGTTCATAAAAAATGATATAAATGGATGGCAAGTAAATGCATGAAAAGGTGTTCAATATCATTTTTCATTAGGGAAGTGCAGTTTAAAATAACAATGAGATACTACTATATGCCTGTTAGAATGGCTAAAATTAAAAAGACTTCCCATACCATGTTTTGGTGAGAATGTGTATGAACTTGAATAATGCTGGTGTGAATTAAAAATGGTACAACCACTTTGGAAAACGGTTTAACAGTTTCTTATATAATGTTAAACATACACCTATAATATGATCTAGTCATTCCACTCCCACGTGTTTACCCAAAAGAAATGAAAGCATATTTCCATACAAAAACTTGCACATGAGCGTTTTTAACAGCTTTATTTGTAATAGCCACAAATTAGAAACAATCAAAATGTCCATAGGGCATAAATGGATGCGGTCCATTAAGTGGATTTAATCCAATTCACACAAAGCGATGAGTTATTAATATAACTCACAGTGTTGAAAAATCCCAAAATAATTGTGCTAGTTGATAGAAGCCAGACAAAGAAAAGATTATGTACTATATTGTCCATTTATTTAGAATTCAAAAGAAAATACAATCTTACCTAAAGTGCAGAATCAATGGCTTGTTTGGAATGGGAAGGAGTGAGGAGTTGAAGGAGATAGTGATTATAAAGCGTATGAGAAAATTTGGGGGTGATGGATATGTTCATTATCTTGATTGTGGTGATTGTGTCACATGTATATATATATATATTCTTCAAATTGTATGTTTTAAATATATGCAGTTTATTGTATATTAAACCTCAAAACTGTTAAAAATAAATTTTTTATATGTTGTGATTTTCCTCATTTTCAACTGGTTCTCCATTTTACAGTTAGTCTTAAAGTTTAGAAACATGTCTTTGTCCCAGAGCTAGTAAATGGTGAAAGCTCCTTTTCAATAGAGCTGTGGTATTTTTAGGCAACATAAATTCTACCATTTCCTAAATTTCTCATATTCTTTATAGATGCCTGCAATTTTTAACATTGTAAATCTCTAGATCTAAGTTCTGTGAGGTATGTATCATGTTTCTTATCATTTTGGATTCCCCAATGCCTATATTACTGCTGGGGACTCAGTAGAATAAAGAAAAGGGTTAGAATGTTTAACATTTTTTCAGGAAAATATAAAAGTATTTTAGGACAATTTTTATTTTAAAAGGGTCAAATAAAAATTTTCCACGAAAACAGGTAATAGAGTTTTCTAAAAAAATTCACAATGCATTTAATTTCCTGCCAAAATAAATGTATATTCTAAAATTCATTAACTCTATCTAGATTTTTAAATAAGAAACTGTAAATAAATTTTATTAATTATATTACTTTATTTACCAAAGGAAGTAAATTTTTAGAAAGCCTGTACACATACTAAATTCTTTTTATTTGTACTCCATATTATTACAAAAAGGATTCAGGACATTTATTAAACACATCTGGTAATTTGTAGCCAAAATAGTTGGTGCATAGTTTATGATGGTTCACTGTTCACTGAGAATTAATATAGGCTCTATGAGGTTCAAGATTTTCATGTTTTGTTCATTACTATGTTTCTAGTGCTTTGAACAGTACCTGTAAACAAAGGTGTTGAGAGAACATCAATTGCCTGTTTTCAAAAACACTGAATAATAATTGCATGCAAAACAATGAGTTTATGCTTAGCATTTTATCTTTCATTCTTGATTTTATAAATTTTCTAACATTTATAATCACCATTTTGAACATCAGGTTTTTTTTGAACATCAGTTTTTAAGCTTCAGTGTTTTACCTATAATACGTATGAGATGTTAGACCAAATAATATGCCAATGACATACTTAAAATTGTCTTTCTATTCTTATATCATGTAAAATTTTCATTTACTGTGGCTTTTAAAAGAATACAGAATGTGCCAAAAAGAGAAAAGATTGTGTGAGCAGGATTTTATATTTTTCTTCCCACTTGGGATTACTGAACTGAAACTTCTATAGTATAGTGGTTTTTTAAAATCCCAGGAATTGGAGTCAGCTCTGCCACTTGTTGGCTAGGCAGCTTTGGCAAGTTAAATAATCTCCCTATCCTCTGTCATATTGGGGCTATAATGTTCCCTACCTAATGGGATTGCTGTGAAGAGTCAATGAGTTAGTATAATATCTGTAAACCACATAGAATAGCGCTTGGCACATAAGGGCTCAATAAATGCTAATTATTATTTTTAGGGTTTTTATGAGGCTTAAATGGGATTATGCATGTAAAATGTTCAGCGTATCTGGCATTTATGAAGTGCTCAAAAAATGCTAGTGGCTCTAATTTAAATATCAGGTGCCTGAATGTCTAAAGAGGTTGTGTCTTTGGATTTCTGTGTATATCATTTCTTTAGTGAATATATTTTGGAGAATGAGAAAAAATTATTAATTTTTATATTGGCTTTTCCCAATAGGTAAAGGATAAAAAGTTAAAAAACATTAAATTTATGTAATTGTTTTTAAATTTCATATGTTAGACCTCTCCAAGTTCGTTTATTTTTACCATTAAAAAGTATGGATCTTTGACTAAAATCACAATTTAGTATAATGCTTTTCTTTGAAAAGGCCTGTCAATATTTCTAACCTGTTTTTTTTCCTTTTTCATTTCTTTCCCTTTATAGGTTTGTGGAATCTTGCTTCTCTCTTTTCCAATCTTTGTTTATTTGTGTTGATGCCCTTTGCCTTTTTCTTTCTGGAATCGGAAGGTTTTGCTGGCCTGAAGAAGGTAAGTAAATTATGGTTTGGAGTTAGATTTATTAAATGAAGACATAAATATCATTCATGTTGAACTAAAAAAAGTAGGCTTCAGCAATCATTCGTGTATAAATCATTATACCATTAAATTATTTAAACTATAAACCTTTAAACTATAAAAATTTTAATAAGTTAATATTAGCAATATATTGTTAATATTATGAATAATATTAACAATAATAATAATATTATATATTGAATTAGTTTGCATAGCCACAGTGAGGAAGTCATCTTTTAGATGTTTGAATACTTTTATAGTATACACAAGTTAGTGGGGTTTTCTTTTTGGAATAGATGAACCTGATTTATAGGTTTTTAGGATATCTCATTTAATTTAAAGCATTACATGAAATTCTAAATATTTACAAATATATTTTGATGTAGAAGTTATTTCACATCCAGTGTTTTCAAGATTCCGTTTTTAGGGTATCTCATTTAATTGAAAGCATTACATGACATTCTAAATATTTTAAAATATATCTTGACATAAAAGTTATTTCACAGCCAATGTTTTCAAGATAGTAGCATGCTACAAAGTCAAACATTTTCCTGTCAGATGTTTGAACTCCCAAAATATAATGAGTTACTGATCCTAGGGTTAGAAGTAGGCAAATGAGGAGACTTTGCAAGAGCATCTTAAAAAATTAATCAAGACTTTGTGATAATAACTTAATCTACCCTTGAATATAATATTTTAAACTGAAAGGAAATAAGTTTCTATTTATTGCACATGGTGATCTTTGTTATGCATTTTTGGAATGTAATACAAAGAATTAAGTATTTAATTTCTGAGTGTCTTTAAAAATTTTTTTTATTTTTAAAAAAGCTTTAGATTACATAAATATTACATAAATAATAGAGGGCATTCCCATATATCCCACTCCTCCCCCTCCCACACTTTCCCACATTAACAACATCTTTCATTAGTGTGGTACATTTGTTACAATTGATGAACACATATTGAAGCATTGCTGCTAATCGTGGACTATAGTTTACATTATAGTTTACACTCTGCCCCACACAATTTTATAGGTTATGACAAAATGTGTGGTGGCCTGTATCCGTCACTGCACTGTCATGCAGGACAATTCCAATGTGCTGAAAATGCCCCCATGTTATACCTATTCTTCCCTCTCCCTTGCCTCTGTCTTTTAAACTTGACAAAATGAGTTCCAGTGTTAGGTTTTAGTTACAGACATATTATGCCTTTTAAAATTTTATTTCTATTTATAGTATGACATATGGAGTGAAAGTGTGCCTATCTATCATATCTTTGAATAACACTATAAAGCCAACTAGATAAATTTGGCATGGAAAGTTTTAAGCTATGTGAACTATTTTTATTTTTTATTTCATATAACATAAGCTGGGGTTTTAGGAATGAAATTGTTTAATATAACACTGACAATTCTGCTGACTTTAAACCTTGGTTGTAACACATTTCAAATCTATACATTGAAAAAGTGCAGTGAAAAGAATCAATGAGAGGTAATAGGTAAAATGTTATTTTTTTTTAAGTATGAAGTGATTTAACAGTCTGCATCTTAAAATTAAAAGCTGATTTAATAATTAGTTTTTTGTAAGTGTACCAAGATCAACATTGATGACTGTATTGGCATAGAACATTACATTAAAAAAATTGGCTTTTATATATTGGAATTATTTTGTTATCATGATGTATTATGAAGACTGACAATTAAAATTCTTTGTCTTGCATGTAACCTGAAAGAATTGTATAGTTTTAGTTTGAAAAGCTCTTTGACTATTTATAATTTCTTGAAGAAAGTCCTATTGCTGTAAGGGATTTAGTTCAATCCTTCCTTTTTTAAAGACAAAACTGAGGCCCAAAGATAATGACTTGTCTAAGCACCATACATCTAAACTAGCAGAACTAGCACTAAAACCCTGAGTAGTTTCTGACCTTCCAAAAGTGTTTGTGTTCTTTCATATCAACACTATGATAAGTACAATTAATGCCAACAAGTTAGATGAGATGGTTAAGGATAAAATATGGAAGGAGGAAAAAGAGGACTATGGAATTCTGGTAGAGGAAAAGGAACAAGGAAGAATTCTGAAAGAGTGCTGTCAAGTAGTATGAGAATAGAAGAAAAGTGATCTCCCAGAAACCAAAGGAAAAGAGAGTTTCTAGGAGAATGGAATATAAAATATTCAAGGAGGAGATGAAAAGAATGAAGAGTAAGAGGAAACAAGGTCACTGGAGATATTTGAGACAGCAATTTTTATAGAATTTTGGAGCCAAAGCTTTTGATGGATATCCATTCATTTAAGAAAATTTTGTTGCATACTTACTAAGTAAAAGTTATTAGGTTATTATAGGAGCCTGCTGGAGACAAATGAAGAGATGGGATGTACAGTGGGAGAAATTAGAGATGCAAACAAATGTGATGCAGTTTCATGAATTTTTTTTATAACAAAGAACTATGGGAAGTAGTGAAAGGAATGAATATCTTGATCTATCTAGGGAATCAAGGAAGGCTTTACAAGAAGAGGCCAATCTGGACTTAATCGGAGACTCGAAGGATGAGCAAGAGTTTGCTATATGTGTGTGGCATGCCAGGCTTGAGCAAAGGCATGGAGATATTATTGAATTGAGGAAATGGCAAGTGGTTTTGGTGTGACTGTTGCTTAAATATATAGTGGAGAATGGTGAGCGATAAGGGTGCACAAGTAGCTAGGGTCAAATCATGAAAGCCTTGAATCCTCTGCAATGTAGTTTGGATTTTTTGCTCTAGACAACAGGAATCCTGCAAAGGATTTTTGAAAAATTGCATCTACTGTTTTGTTTAAATATGTTCAGAAATAAATACTCATTTCAGTTTGCCATGTTGTTTGATTTAAATGAGTTCTCTTCTCACCTCCATCTCATTATATAATCTTACCAAATGCAAAAACAACTCGTAACCTTTTATCTTAGTGTTAAATATATTTTCATATTTGGTATTATAGGTCTATGTACCTAGTTTCTACTTTTTATAAAAATTAAATTATTGGATTGTTTTTAAGAAAGTGTAAAAAACAAACCCTTTGCCTTCAAATTATTTTCTTCCCTTCTTGTAAACTATTGACTAGGACAGGGACTTGGCTAGATCTATTGGAGCATGATTCACAACCATCTCTAGAATTAATTTTAAAAGCTGACACAAAAATCCAGTGATTTATGTCACTTTTCTCATATTACTGTTATAGACTTAAGGTCAAAAGGAGAATTCAACTTGAGGAGGAATCCAAGAAGGTAATTAAAGATATTTTGCATCTACATTTGTTCAGCAATTCTTCCCCTAAATTTTATTTCTAATCTCCCGGTATACTATTAAAAGAATATTTTTCTGTAAGTACATCCTTGACTATGCTAGTCTCCTGCTCAAAATTCCTCAAGGGTCACCACCTGCATTTCATAATTTCAAATGGGAATGAATGTAGTTAACCTTAACAAGCCAAACAATTCCCAAACACAGCAAAGGATTTTAAAAGAGGGCAATAAGACAGGAGTCCAGGATAATTATCATTATCTCACTTGGAAAGTAAGGTAGGGGAATGAATGGGAGTTGTAGAATCCAAATTAAAGAATTTGGCCTTTCGTGGTATTAAAGGAAGGGGGGAGATGGCATGTAGCTTGAAGGTAGAAGAGGTAGAATAATTTGAAAGTAGGGGAGTTTGACTATGTTGGTATGCTGAGGAGAAGGGACCAGTGGAAGAAAGATTAAATATATAAAGGTGAGAAGATTTGGTCTTAGAGTCTGACTGCCTGGGAACCTTGGGCAATTTATATAATCCCTCTAAACCTCAGGTTTTCTTTTGTAAATGGATATAATAATGGTATTTACTTTACTGTGTTATTTTGAGGATCAAATGAAATGAGATTATTTGTGTAATGCACACAGCCTAGACCTCTGCTCTGTAAATCCTAGCTGCTATTACCATTATACTAAAGGTAGTTTATACATTGATTTGACTAATAAGTATTCTAGAAAATATCAATGCTGTATGGTATCATCAGAAAGCATCTGAGTACAGTATAGCCAGCTCTTAATTGTTCACATATTATCATCTCAGGCAGTTTTAAAATTCTGAATTAATAATTTCTCATTTTAAATGACATATACTGAAGCATTAAAGATAACAATTTGAAACAAACTTGCTTGAAGATAAGGTGCTTTCTAGACTATAGTAGAAACGTTTAGAAAGTTAATATTGTTAATCATGACATACTATTTAAAAATACTTGTATTTTTCAGTTTTAAAATCAATTACATGAAATTTGAAAGGGTTATTAAAGCACTCTATAGTTGTCTAAATGTGAAAAATATATGTTTGAGCCTTTCAATGTTATGCCTTTCTATAATACAGGATCACTTGATACTTACTTGTGTAGGTTCTAAATGACAGTGTTTCTTGAGATATGTAGCTCTTTCCACAGTAGGATAGGTTATATTAGAATTATTAACTTTGTTTCATTGAAATTACTGTTACTAATGATCACAGTCATAAAAATATTTAACATAGTTGGCTAGAAAAATATATTTATATTCCTTTTAAACTATTTGCTCATTGGTTAAGTTTGACTCATCTAAGTTCCTAGGTGATATTGAAGAGAGGTTAGAAAACACTTCTAATTGGTAGATTAAATAAAGTAATTTGAAAAATGACAAACTTGTAATATAGTTAAGTTAAATATCTGTTTTGTTTTGTTTTTCCTTTGACCACCCTCCTTGTACTGTTTTACTATGTCTAAGTCTGGTGTATTCCCTAAATGGCATATGGCCCCACCATACTCCCATTGATTCCCCTGGGCAATCGATTTTAAAACGGCTCCTTGCATATTGTGCTGAGATGCGGAAATTGGCTACTAGCCATGGGCGGATGTACAGCTTGAATTGAAAATCAAATTAAGCAGAATTCTCTACTTAGTTTTTAATTAAACCACTATGTTAATTCAAACAGGACATTTTAGGCCTGGGGGTGGGGTTCACTATGTCCTTTTAAGGGCCTTAAATAAGCTTTCTTCTCTCTCCTTACTATGGCGTATGTTTCTATTTTATCAGGACCATCTCCTTGCTATTCTTTCTTTATAATTTGCAAATGTAAGGGTATATAAATAGTTTTGATAAAGTTAATTTTTTTTAGTAAGAAGCTAACTTTTAACTCTGATTGGAACTCTAAATTTTTATAGGCAGTAAAATATTTATCAAATTTAGATTCACTGTTATGTACGTGCATTGTATAGAGCTCTCTGTATATGTTCATATGTGTTTGAACTTGACTTTGACCCCTTATTACATCTTAATTTTCCAACTCTGATAAAAAGGTTGGATTTGCTAGTTTTTGTTTTATTTTATTGTAGAGATGCTTTCTCTGAAAAATTTTTTATATTGGTCACTTTCAGTTGTAAACCAGGGTACTTGAGTCTTAGGGTTAGGCAAGTCTCATATCACTCCTCAGATCAGCTGTAAAATTTTCGCTCCCCACTTTACCTCAGAAAAGATTTCTAGATTATTTGAATTAATGTCAGAAAATGCTTTCTGATTCCATTATGAGCTCTGAAGGTATATAACCTTGGGCCAGTGTTTAAATGGAATTAGGATTGTACTTGGTTCATATATTTTAGCATCTTACTTTGAATTAAACTATTATAAGGAAAAGATTCAATAACTTAATGAAAGTGAAAAAAATCTTACCATATGACTGTTATATAAGTAATGGCATTAATTCATAAACCAAAGATTTTTCTGGGAGTAAATTTGTATTGTACCTCACCTTTATACCTATCTTTGATTTGAGGTCATGGCATAAAATTTAACATAAGCAGCAGCAACATCCTGACCAATTATCCAAACTATCCAGACATCTCAAAATGTTCAGAACACAACACACGGTCTGTAGGATTAAGAGGTTAATTCCTATAACTTCAAACAAAGTGCGTGATAATAAAAGCAAAAAGTACGAAATTTGAGGTAACTTCCTTTCTTAATTAATTAGGCTGACCAGGTGGAAGCGAAGAGTTCTGTGCTGGTGCTTGGAATGTCTATAAAGCTGAGCAACATGACAGCACAATAGAGGAGGAACAAAGATTTTTTTTAATATGTTTCTATCCTGTGTCACAGTTTGAAATTGTCCTGGTTTATGTCCCTTTTGGCAAACTTACATAAAAGTGACCTTGTACTGTATTTTATGACCAGATGACTTTTCCCCTCCAGTGGCTAATTTGTATCAGGCCTCCATCTTAAAGAGACACAGAAATGAGTAGGAAGTCCAAGCCTCTTTGTCTCTGTAGCTTTCATCGCATTCTTTCATTATTTTTGCTCGTTTTTGCCACTGATCATCCATAAATTGTTGGAAATGAGTGATTAAGGAAGTGCTGCTTAGTGTTAGTGGCACATGCTCATATTTGGCATGGTTTTTGTGGGTGAGAGGAAATCACATACAAAAAGGAAAACTCCTGCTGGGAACCTTTCAAGGAAATTTAACTTGGGTCATGTTTTGATCTTGGTGTTTATTACAGAAAACGGAGTCATATCTCCCTAACTATTGTTATGTGTTAATTTGATTTTCTTAACACCTTCAAGAAAAAAATCATTGAGTAATTTATTAATAGAACCTCTCCACCCTCCCCCAAGAAGGAGCACTAGGTTTTTTCTTAGAAATAACATGGAATTGAATGATTATTTTTTAAACGTCTGGTAGTGTTACACTTGAGATTCCTTTCTGAATTGTAATTCTACTGTACAAGGCGTGGTTATAACAATGTAAAATGATCGTTTCACATGTGGAAGTTTGACATACAGGTTCTCAGAGAAGGAAATATAAAAGTATTATTTTGAGGAAAAGAGTAAATAATTTATTTCATTTAAAAATATTTGAAAAATTAATTTGAGTTTATAAACATTTTAATTAAAAATCATTTAGCTCATGAAATCATTAATTTTGTCCGCTGTTGTCAATATTATTGCATATTGGAAGGAACTAAATTATAACTTGAATTACAGTATCTGTTATTAAATTGCATCTGTTTTTTAAAGAAAATATTATCACTCAGTTTCTTTATACTTTGTGATGGTATGGTTGCTTGAATTGGGACATTTATAGCACTTTCAACATTCTCTCCATTTATAAAAAATGAGGAACTTCTACATATAAGGCTATATTGTCTCTTTATTTGCATAATAGTATAGTGACAAAAACATGATTTTTGGGGTGTGAAAGGCCTGGTTTTAAATCCTGGCTCTTTTACTTACCAACTCTAATTCTGGACAAGTTTCTTAGTGTCTACATCTGTAAAGTGGGGCTAATAATACTTATCTCATAGGATTGCTGAGAGGCTTAATTATTTCATTTTATTAGTTTGTAAAGTAACAAACCCAATACATTATAAATAGCAGTTATTAGTAGGTGTTCAAGTATACCAACTATGTGAAATTTGATAATGAAACATTAGGAACATTTGTGTAGGATTACTTTTTTATATAATAGCAAAATGAAATAAGAAATTACATTGGTATCAATATGTCAGCTTTTATTTATTTATTTTTTGAACTAGGATCTGTTTTATCTTATAAAGGTCTATTTGTTGTTTTTAAAAGTAGATATTGTGTTTAATAGGTAACTAAACTTCAAACTTAGTTTTATATGATGATTAAATTGCTAACTAATGTCTCATAATTCAGGTCTCTTCATTAAATGAGGAAAAGTTTTGGTAGGGAGGAAATAAAAAGTCGCCAGGCCCAGATTTTAAAGTAATTATACTTAGAATTAAACTGGCTGTAATACTCCAATATTTATGAAACGATTTTATAGAAATAATTACTGTCAATGAATCGCTTTTGCAAAACTTTTTTGCTGAATTTAAAACTACCCCCTCTTGGTTGGAATGGACTTTATTTGAAAGTGAAATTAAATGTCAGATTTAATGCTGATTAGAGAGCTTCTTATGTAATTATAATGCCCACAGGCCTACAGGACAAGAGCTCACCAAAAAAGCTAGAGTTCAGATTGTTAAAATGTTATATTTATTTGGCATTTAAGCTTATATTTATTTGTCTTTAAAATCATTCAGCATGTCACAATGGAAATGCTCTGATCTCTAGGAAATGTTTGCCAATATATAGCTGAAATTTTGTATTTTACTTTACAACCCGTTATTTGGTCCATTAGTATATCAGAAGTAAAAGTTGTTTATTCAGACACATCATAGACAATAAGGTTGTTTGATATTTTTGACATTAGGTAATATTTTAATTTGAGAAATATCTACTTTGCTTAAAAACTTAGGTGTTTAACAATTATACTACTTAAATATTTGTTGGTTTGCCCACTTACTCTTAAGGAAAGGCTAGTTCTTGGTGTTCTGGAGTAACTGAATTTTAAATCAGTTGAAATTAAAAAAAAATATATATATATATAGTTAAAGCTATCTTCTGTCGGTGATTAAAATATTACCAGACAAAACTGAAAATAGAAAGACACATCAACAGTAGAAAAAGTTAGAATTAAACATATTGAAATGCTTGGTTTTATAGGAAACATTTCCTATTTTTATTGGAATACAGAGAAAAAAGAAATGTTAAATTGATTTTTACTTTTTCATATTTTAGTTTGGATTATTTGATATATAACGTTTCTCTTTACACATTAATTATTGAGTACCTTATGTTGTGATAACTTATTGCATTATATAATTTTAAATTACTTGGATTTATTACTCTGAATAAGATTTCTCTTCTTTTTTTCCTACTATCTTAATTCAGACGTCATAAATCCATACTTGTATAATTTAAGGCACCATCCCGCCACTGTTTATTTCTTCTTCTAGTCTCTTTCCCATAAAACCTAACTTTTGTTTTGCCTTCTAGTGTTATTTTCCTAAAAATACAGCTATTTCTGTAACTCAGCTCCATAAAATCTTTTGATGGTTCCTCGTTGCCAACAAGTAGTCTAAATCCATAGCATTATATATAAAACCCTCTGAAAATTTGGCTTCAGGCTGTATTTTCAGACACATTTTCCCCTAGGCTCTCCTGTCTACTCTGTCCACACAAAATTCTTCACCTTTACCCAGAACATAAAATGTTCTTTCACTCTCCATGTCTCTGTACATATTATTCCCTCTGCTAGGAAAGCCCTTCTCCTCACTTCCCTGCCTGGTGAAATCCTATTCTTAAGTGTACGTCCTAGGTAATGCCTTTCTCTCCAGGGGCCCTTCTTTAATTGTAACCTTCGTTATCCTCCCACAGTAATGATTACAATTATATTATGATTTTTGTTGATGTGTTTTTTTCCTTATTTACCTTTGTATTCCCAAACATGTATACTTAGCATACTGTAGACACAGTTCTTCTACAGGGGAAACAAAGTATGAAAGATAAATATTCTCTTAGGTCCCTGTTGGTCTTGTCACAAGGTTTGGATCTCATAGTGCTTCAGTACAGCTCTTTCCTGAAGTGGGGTGGTAATGGGTCCATGTATTGTTATCTTGCAGAATGTGAAATTTTTAGGAACTAAACACAAAAGAAGACACTGAGATTTTACATTATTTTAGTACAGTTTAGTCTTAGTTCAGAACTTTCAGGCTATGTTATAATGAGATTCTTCATGAATAAAGTGAGTTTGTATAGAATTCCCACCATCCTTAACTTTATTTATGGGAACAAACCTCCTCCCAACTCCTATGCTAGTAGGTTCTAGGATTTAATGTACCTGGAATGAGCCATTAGGCATACCGTTCCCCATAATTCCTGGTATGTTTGCTCATTCTATGGGATTGGTTGCCTTAGTTCCCTTGCTATGTTGGAGCTGGGTCTAAATCCTAGCTTTTTTGGCTGGACTTTGACCCCCTGCATAGATCTTATTTTCTTCTTCCTGGAAGACTATATCATTCCTGGCCATACCCCTGGAGAGTCAATTGTACAGCATAGCTAATTTTTCTCTTGTTTTTAGTCCTACCCTTTCCTAGCTTCCTTTCTTCTTTTTTTTTTTT
>PVKH010015477.1:0-16087 GCA_004027955.1 Chaetophractus vellerosus | reverse complement strand
TTTTTTTTTTTCTGTTGTATTTTTTATTGTTCATTGTGGTTTTAATTTGCATTTCTCTGGTGATTATTGATGTTAGGATTGTTTCATGTATATTGTCCATACATATTTCTTCTTTTTGAGGTGTCAGTTCAAGACTTGGGTCCATTTTGGGGGGATTGCCTTATTGCCAAGTTTTAGACTTTCTCTGTATTTTCTAAACACAAGTTCTTTCAGATAGGTTATTTGCAAATATTTTCTCCCAGTGTGTAGCTTGCCTATTTTTTTTAAATGTGTCCTTAAAAGAACAGGTTTTGATTTTGATGGAGTCCAATTTATCATTTTGTTCTTTTCTGTTTTGTCCTTTTTATGATCTAATTTGGAACATATCTAAAGATTTTTCTTCTTTGTTTTTCCCCCCAGAAATTTTATAGTTTTACACTTTACATTTAGGTTCTTTTTCCATTTCAATTTAATTATTATGTGTGATGTGAGGTAAGGATCAATGTTAATTTTTTCCCCATATGATATCCATTTAATCCAATTCCATTTTAGAAAACTTTTCCTTTCCCTTTGAATTGCCTTGGCAACTTTGTCAAAATTAGATAACTATGTAGATGTGGGGCTATTTTTAAACTTTTTTTTCTTTTCTATTGACCTACAAATCTATCCTTTCACTAACTGCAGTCTTGTTTACTGCCTTATAGTAAATCTTGACACCAGGTGATTGTTTTTTTTTCAAATCATTTTGGCTATTATCAATCCTTTACATTTCCATGTAAATTCTAGAATCAGCATGTCATTACTACAAAGAGACTTTGGGATTTTTATTGTGATTGCTTTGAATCTGGGGAGAATTGCCATCATAAGAATATTGAGTTTTCAAATTCAGGAGCATGATATATCCACTCATTTATGTAGATATTGTTCAATTTCTCTCAGCAATGGTTTGTGTTCTGATTTTATGCTTCAGTATGATGAACTTAATAAATGGGGTTCTGCCTTTGAAGACAACAGACCGTAGACCGTGATAACTCCATCACAGTAATTAGGGCCACTCTGTGACATACCTTGGGACCCAGCCTTAAGCCCTCTTTCCACATGAGCACTTTACCCTGTTATCCTGGTCTGTACCAACAATTTTTTGCCTATTTATCCCTATATTTCTAAGAAAAAGATAACATATATTAACAATATCTAATAAAGAATCCTACAGAAGTTACTGTGAAGCATAAGAGAGGAATTTCCAAAATAAGAGAAAAAGCTCTGTTATTCCCTAACTAATTTATATTTCTGGATTTTCATAGAACTTGAAAATGTGAAAAAAAACTTAAAAACAGGTGTGAACAATTAAGAACGCTTGGAAATAAGAGAATTGAGCAAGGAATAGATTCTTTAGATATTAAGTACTGCTTTGTAATGCTATAATAATTTAAACTATAAACATGGCATTAAAATAGAAAAAATGACAAAATAAATGGACCATAAAAAGACCCTTTTGTATAAAATAATTTTTATATCATAAGGAAACATTACAAATCAATGATAGAGGCATAGATTATTTAAGAAATCATATTGAGAATATTGATTAATCAATATCAATTGTTAATTGGCTGATCAATACCATTTTTCTCCATACATAACACACTAGAATATATTCAATGAAAAATTTAGTGTTGAAAAATACCTGAAACCATAGAAAACCAAAAAAAATTAATAAACATTTATCAAATCTCTACATAGGAATCTTCTATTTTGAAAAGCAATGAAAGAAATTGCTTTGGCAATGATGGTATATTTGACCACAATTAAGTGCTTTAAAAATTCTGTTGCTTAAAATTAAAAGACCAATTTATTAGGCAGCCTACGAATTTGAAAAAATATTTGAAATATGTATTTAAGAGAAATAGTTAAAAATTTTAATGTACAGAACAAATACTTAAGACAAAGAAAAATTCCAATTAATAAGGGATCAACAACCGATTTACAAAAGTAAAGATACAAATGGATAAAAGACAAATGATATATGGGAAAATGTTCAGCCTTACAAATAAATAAAATGTCAAAACATCATCAATATAATATATTTAACTATGAACTTATCTAAATTTTAAAAATGTGAGTTAATGCTGGCAAGAATATTCCCTTATACATTGCTTGTGGGAATGTAAATAAGGCAAACCTTTTAAAAGTAATTTTCTCATGTATATCCAGAATCCAAAAATAGTACTGCTTTGCATCCACTGTTAGCAGTCTATATAAGAAAATACGTGAAAATGACAGACAGCCTCAGGCATAAAAATGTCCCTTGAAATACACATACACATGCATATAAAAATGGATTAAATGATCAACAGTGAAGAGATGGTTGAATGAATTAAGATTTATTTATATAGGAACATATAAAATGACATTTGCAAAGAACATGTTATAATTTAAATGAAAAGTAGATGGGTAAAACAGAAAATAAGTGTTGGAGAGCATATAGAGAAATTGGAACTCTAGTGCACAGTTGGTGGAAAAATAAAATGGTGCAGCTACTGTGAAAAGCCATATAGCATTTCCTCAGACAGTTAGTTTCCATATGACCTGGCAATTTCACTTGCAGGAATACGCTCAAAGAAAGTGAAAACTGGGTGTCAAACAGATACTTGCGTACCAATGTTTATAGCAGCATTATTCACAATAACCAAAAGGTGGAAACAATCCAAGTGTCTATCAACAAATGAAAGAATAAAGAAAATGTGATAAAAACACACAATGGAATATTATTCAGTCATAAGAAGAAAAGAAGGTATGAAACGTGCTTCAACATGGAAGAAACTTGAAAACATTATTGTCATTGAAATAAGCAAGGCACATAAGGACAACTATTGTATGATGTCACTTACAAGAGATGACTAGAAATAGCAAATTTGCAGAGAGAAGTAAATTAGCCATCACCAGGGAATGGAGATAGAGAGTAAGGGAGAGTATTTGGAAAAATAAAATAAAAAGTAAACTGATGGTATTTGTATAGTTTGATGTCAACTATAAAAAGACAACACACATATAAGATAGTTGGGAAGAATGCATGTAAAAATGTTAGTGGTGGACCAGCTTTTAGCCTTGTTTCAACGTGTACAAGCTAGCAGATTTGTGTTGCTAAAATTTAGTAGATTTACTTCTTGGGAGCAGGAGTTACTGCTCATTCATGTTGATAAGAGTTTGATCGAACAATAATGTTTCATCGGCCATTCATTAAATCACTTTAGAAAATGCCACTCAGCTTCTTTCAATCTCAGATATTTTAGCTCTCATATGTTATTAACATCAACAGCTCACTCTCAGGGTCATTTGAAAAACAAAATAAGGTATGAATTTGAAAGCATGCTATAAATGGCACGAAAATGTTATTAATTATCACTAAATAGTTGATAATTATCAAGTATCCTAAAGTACTGCCTGGGTCTCTGGCTGAATTTCACTGATACAAACTATCACACGAGGAACTTCATGGTATATGAGTGATGCTCTCACATAGCAGAACACTTGAAAATCCACCAATGGACAGACTTGTCCATCAACATCAAATCACAGTTATATTCATGCCAGTAGGATATTACATGCTGAAAGAGCTGTCAGGTTGCTAATATAAAAAGCACTGACTAATTTACAAACGTATTCAGTTGAAAGATAATGGAGAAGCAAGCTGCCAATAGTTAAGAACAATGTGAAAATGAAGTGTAGAGCATGGGACCTAGAAGTTCTCATCAGAGAAAATCTTGGAAGATCTTGATATAAAGAATAAAAAGTGTAAGTCATGAAGCTGAAAGGTATTAGGTCATTTATTGATCAGGCTAACTTGATTAATTATTGTTGGTCATCCTTAAAAGGAATGAATTTTATTATATGGTACCAACCAGTTATAATATGAATAAAACCATGAAAGGCCAAAAAAGAAAACGGAATTGACTCAAAATTCAATGTGAGACGTAAGAATTGGCTAAAACTTCATGTCACTCCCTATTTCTGGAACTCTCTAAAGCCAGCATACTGTAAACATGGTTGGGGCTTGAAGTAGCTTCTTTAGGTAACTCTTGAGATGTCTTTTCTTTACCATGATCATTTGCCCTGCGAATCCAAATGCGACTAAGAAAAAGGGGAGAAACAGTAAGCTTACATTAGACAATTATAAAGTATGTGGGGTGGGAGAGGAAGAACGCCAAATGGAATCAGTAGTGGTGTGTTCATGTATTTGGGGAAGAGAAGTGTAAGTGTAAATGTTTGACATCACTAACCTCCCTCCAGACAAATGAACACAACCAGGCATTCACTGTGATGCAGCTCTGGATTCTGGTGGGAGTCACCTCTACTAACGTAACGTTCTCCAACAAAGCTTAGGAAAGACCAACACATCTGGTTAGTCTACTAATTTTATTGCAGCTTGGGCCGACTAATTGAAAAAAATCAATCAAGCTAATTAACTGACTTAATTGACTGAATATAACATTTGTCAAACACTTTATTGCCCCTCTTTTGCTTGACTCTGAAATCAACTTAACTTCAGTAAAGTAGAGTCTATGGTTGGCCTCCTTGTTGATGCTAAGTAAGTACCTTGCTACTCAATAAATTTTACTATTTATATTTTCTCCTATAAAAGCAACACATGCTATTTAAAGAAAAGTTTTAAAATGCAGAAGAATAGACAAAAAGAATAAGAATCGTAGGCCTATTGTTTAAAGCTGTGCATCTACTCATATTTTGTGATTTTCTGTAAAAACAAAAACAACCAACAAACCCCAAATAAAACAAAGCACCATTTGTGGTGAAATAAACTCTGACACATTGTTGAGAGAAAGATAAATTGTTACAGTTGTTTTAGAAAGCAATTTGGTCAGTGAGTAAAGCAGGAGATTGATTACAGCAACAAACCTAACTGTTCCCCTCATTCTTTATCCAAGCTGTTGGCAACGAGACTGGGAAGTTTCCCCTCAGTAGGTAAGCTGGCTTCCCAACTCCTGTATCTGGGCTGGCCTAGCCATTTGCTGTGGCCCACAGAAGGCGGAGACACTTGTATACTGCTCGTTGCTCCCTTGGACCCTGCCACCTGTTTTTGTTTGCTTGCTTGTGTGTTTAACTTTTGGCATTAGATCTGCAAATGTTTACTGGACTATTTCTAATCTTTGAAATTTATTGGTTTTCTTTGTGTCCTCATCTGTATTCAATTTTGTGAATTGGGCACTTGAAAATAAGGCCCATTCCCTATGTTCAAGACATAGAATTTTGTCAATTAGCCATATTGTCTTGGCAATAGATTTCATTTGCTTTTAATTATGTTATTTGGTTTTTATTTTTATATGAATTAGATCTTTCTTACTGATTATGATGAGTTCTTCTATAATTTTATTTATTTTTGTCTAACTGATTTCTTATAGTCTAAGAAGTTAATTTAAAAGATAAATTAATTTGAAATAAATTAATTTAAGAATTAAGAGATAAATTAGAATCACCTACTATTAATGTTTCTGTATGCTTTTCCTTGTATCTCCTGAAGTTTTTCTTAAGAGTGTTCATGTTATATTTTTGATTTATACATACTAGTAAATTTTATTTTCATTATGAATTGTATTATTTATCATTATAAAGTGCTATTTTTGTTTATTTAACCCTCTTTGCCCTGCATTCATCCACATCTTAAATTAAAGCAGTGATATATATACATACATTTACTTATGTATTTATTTATTTGGTCGAGTATACATTTTCCAGTCCTTTTCTCTCCAAATTTTCTGATCACTTTCCTTAAGGATTGTTTCTGTGTATACATAGAGTTAGGTTTTGTTTTATGATTTAATATAAATATATATTTTTTTCTTTGAACAGGTGAGTTCAGTTCATTTTCACATGACAAATATATTTGGTGTTAATTTTGTCTTATTTTGTTATTCTTTCTGTTTTAACAATATGTTCACTGTATGGCTTGTTTGTTCAGCCTTGTTTTGCATATGTGTGTTTCTTTTGATAATTTAGAAGGTTTGTATTTTTGTTCATGAGATTATCATTACAATTCTAAGTTTATATACGAGCCTAATCCTCTGCTTTAGATGGTATCAATAACTGGAAGCAATGATGAAATTGGGCTAGTTCTTTTCCCCTTGCCCTATTTCTCCTCTTCTTCTCTATCCACAATTAACTAGTGTTTACATCTCTTCTGTTGAATAAGCCTATAGTTCTTTTATTTGGTTTATTAATTTTAAATAATATATGTTGATACTTAGCTATTAAAATTAAGAAAGTCTGTGCATTTACATTGCCTCTTCTCTCCCCTATCTGTACCATTTTTTGTTATATCTACATTTTCTTGGTTTATGACACTTACTTTCATTCTATAATTTACCCTTTGTTGTTTGCTATCCTGAGACCAGCCCTTTATAAACATTTGTTTGATTTTAATCCTATACGTAAATATACCCAATGCTTATCACCTTACATTTTGCAATTTGTTTTTCCATTCAACTCTCTATAGGCTGAAGTTCATCACTCTCTAATACATTTATTTTTTTTTTTCTTTTTGAAATAAGCCTCATAGTAAGCACACTCTTTTAGTTTTTGAATCTTCAAAAACTAGGCACTATAAACTTACCCTTGAGTACTTTCAGCCATTGCTATATACTCTTTTAGATTGGAATTTTGCTGTGGAAAAGTCTGATGCCAGCCTGATTTTCTTTAATTAGAGGAAGAGTCACCATAGCTTTGTGTCTGACAACACAAAGTTTCTTCTTTACTTTTAAGTCCCCTATGATACTGAACTATCTCAGGGTTTTCTGGATTTTTTGTTACTGATCAATTTGCTTCCTTCCTTCATCCTGGGCCAGTGTAGCATTTCAACATACAGATTCAAGTAGTTAGCGCCTGGTTATAATTTTTACCTGATCTATATCATCAAATACTTCGATTCTATCATTTCAATTTTATTCTCTGGAATATTACATTTTTTTACAGTGCATCTCCTTTCCTATCTTTCTTATCTATTATTTCCTCTCAATTGTCTATCCAATTCATAGGGTGTTTAGTCACTTATTCCATAGCCATTTACTGAATCCATATTAGGACACTGCCATGTACATTGCCATGTACAGAAAAGCCATGGACCAAAGATCACCTGCACGAAGCCCTAGAATGCCACAGTCTTAGGGAGAAAGCATCACCTTGCTTTTGGACTTCCCCTAGCCTCTAAAACTGTGAGCCAATAAATTCACATTGTTTAAACCAACCCACTGTATGGAACTTGTTTTAGCAGCCAGGAAATTAAAATACAGCATACTTGGTTTTGGCATGCTTGGATCCCTAGCCTCCTCTCAAGGCCACACACACGTGCGTGCACACACAAATACACACATGAATACCTGACACATACACACCACATGTTCAGATAATATTTTCCTTTACAACTGCATATTCTACTAAACCCATTTCCACACACTTGTGTACAGATGACTCTGCACATTTCCATAATCAGGAACAGAAGCAGGGTCCAGGAAAGAAACACATGGCCAAAAGGGAATTGACAATTTAATGAAGGGTCTATTTACACTAGATGCAGGCAGGGTTAGGAGAGTCACCCAGGGAATAGAAAAAGGTGAAAGCTGTTACCTCTCCTAGGCTTAAAGGGACACTAAAAAGGAATGATTACCAGAAAATGGTAAGAGCTATAGCTAAAGGAGAAAGGCTTTTAAGGAGAGGGCTTGACAGCTGTGACAAGAGGTAGAGAAATGCAGTCTCAGCCAAGTCAGAGCCAGGCAGAGAGATGGTGAGGAAATTATTAGCCTGGCCTCTCTCTCTCCACCTGCTCTCTGATGTGTTGCTGATGCCTTCCAACCAGAAGCCAGAGAGTAAGAGAGTTGTACGATGCAGAGCACAGAGCAGGGCAGATAAGTGTGGAGGATAGACCAGAAAGGACAACCAGAGAAGAAGCAAATATAAAATGTATATTTTATTTACAAGCAATAAAAATAGATGGAGGCTTTGACACATATATACATTGCAAGCAATATACAAGCAAAAGTAAATAGTTCTACAGAGCATGGGGTTTGGATTGAGAGAGATCTTGATTCGTATTCTGATGCCAACACACTGTCTCTGTGACCACTGACAAATTTCTTGTCCTATGTCTCTAATCATCATTACTAAAGTGGGAAAATAATACCAACCTCACAGTATGGCTGTAATTAATACAGCCATAATTAAATTTAGATATATAAATATCCTTGCCAAGTAGGAGTAAAATGATAGCTCCTACTGCGTGATTAGATGTGCAGATTGTGGAGGGAAAATGTGTACATATTGGTCTACATGGTGAAGAAAGAGAGAGAGAAAGTAGGAATGTCAGTAGGCATGGCTGGATGGTATTCTTCTTTAAAACAATGAAGCTTGGTTCTAAGATGAGTTCCTATGCTTTACGTAGACTTAATTAACTGGAATCAATATTTCCTTTCTGCCGCCATTTGACTCGCTTCGTTACTCTAATCCTCCCTTACCACAAACTCAGCTCATTACAAGTCTGTGGGTCTGTGTGTTTTCCTGTGCATGTGTGCACATGAGTGAGTTCTTTCTACAATTTTCTTAGAAATGTGCAAGGTGCAGTTCTACTTGCATAATCACTCAGTGATGTTTCAGTGCCATGGAAGGATAATACAGAAATTGGTGTGGGAAAGCAGATGCAGAAAACACTTATTTTACATGTCTCTTCCAGGAAGACATAATTAAATATGACTGAGAATTCAAACACTAGGCAATGAACTGGATCACTGCATGTAGTGCCACAATGTAAAGACTGAAAAGATAAAGAACTTTTGTTCATAAAGAACTTTTACATTCAGACACTAAACTATGGCAGTACAGATGGAATGATTGCTATTCAGCCAGAGTAAGACAATAAATAAGAGTTTAAATGATCTGGAAAAATTGGAACTGATTGAATGAGTACAAAGCAGAGTAATTCTGGAGATGTAGACTGTGGTGTTATAACAAATATCAAATTCTTAAAACAGCCACATTATAGAAGCAGAAAATAACATACATCTGTGTGTCTGTGTGTGTGACTGTGTGAGTGCATGAGATAGAGACAGTGAGAGACAAGGAGAAATACATATAGTGTGACAGACATTAAGAAAATGATTATGATTTTGACAGCAAAGAAACACACAGAGTCAGTGAGAGGAAGAATGAAGGAGAGAAAACAAAACAAACAGGAAAAGAGAAAGAATGAGATAAGGGGAGTGTTTATAATGGCTAAAATGGCATTTAAGTAAAAATGCCTTTTGTTCATTGGGGAAGAAACCAGACTGTGGACTGATAACTGATTTCTCTACACTCGACCAGCTATTACTTCCTAATTAGGCAGTTAGGAATTCTAAATTTGGACATCTATGTGCCTTCAGGGAAGCTCATGTACATCCTGAAATTGCCTACCATTTTTTTGTATGTGTATGTGCGTAAGTGCAGACACCTTATGAGGAAAGGATCCACAGCTTTAATTAGCTTCTCAAAGCATCCATGATCTGTAATAGGTTAAACTATGGGCAAAAGGTTTTAAGCTGACCTTGTACCACCATGTCTCCATTTTGATGAATGAAAATCCCTGGTAACGTACCCAGATCTAGTTTTATGTGTCCATGAATAACTCTAGCCATGTCATGCTGTTTGATAAAGTCAAATTCAAATATGTGTGTATGTGTGTGTGTGTGTGTGTGTGTGTTCAGTCATGCATGTGTGTATGCCTATTTTTATCTGTAGGAATATATATAACTTCTGGGTGGAAGGACTTTCTATTTCATGGTTGACTGGTGTATAGGAGTTGAGGCATGATGGGTTAGTGGTACTGATGTCCCCACTGTAGTAGAGTGTGAAATGGGCCTGTATGGCAAATGTTTTGGTTATTCACAGTGATCAAAGTCTGTATGGGATTTTCTATAGAAAATGCAGCATGACATTGCACTTCTATTTACACATTGAGATTCCTCAGTTTATGAAGAGCCAAGAGGTCCTGGTCCTGCTGCTTTTGAAGCATGAAATCAGACCAATCCACTTTTGAATTTTGGGACTGATGTGCATAGTGTTTATAAGGCCTGGGAAGAGACAGAGAGAATAGCCTTCAGTGGTTGAATAATTAGTTGTAAAGCATCAAGTGCCACATGGTGTAAATTCTCCATCATTCGGAGGTGAATTGTCCATCTGTTAGATTATTCATCCTTTGACTTTCTCTTTTCTCTTTTACCTTATGTTTGGCAATAGCCATGCTCTCCTAAGCGAAGGAAAAGGGAAAAGACAATTAAACTTAGCCTTTTTTTTTTTGGAGTAGTTCTGAGAAAATTAGAGAGTGGAAGTTAAAGCTACTACTTAAAATTAGTTTCCTGAATTGTTCATGTATAGATAAAATCCTATTAGTGATATAATGAGACAACCTAAAATTTTGTTCACTGTTCCATCCCATGTTATATGTCTTAGCTATAAAAATCTCTTTCTTTATATTAAAGCCCCCTACCATACACTTGTGTTACATGACTAAAGGAAAAGATGTGATATGAAGAATTTCAGAAGCTACTCTTTTTATCTTTAGGAGGAGAAGTTTCTTTAAAAATATAGCAAAAGCATGACAACCTCAGAAAAGGCATTGGCAATTTAGTAAGGGGAAGGAGACAGGCAACATCAGGGGTTAAGTTTGATTAAAAGTCAGTGGACACACTTGTATTTTATTTTTTCTTATAACGTATATGTAGAATATTGAAAATACAAAAATAATATATGATTATATATTTTCCTGTCATAAGTAGATACTTTTAAACAATTTGGCAATGTGTATATATATATATATATATATAGCAGTTATTTTGTGTATATCTGAGTACCAATTGGTTTATACTATAAATGTCACTTTTGCATATTAGATCACAAAGTATTATTAAAGTACACTATGGAGCCGGGATTAAGAGTAAACTCAAAGAAGCCCATGGATGACTTCTTAGATGGTCAGAGAAAAATAATACCTGGAAGATAAAAATTATGAAAGAATTTTAGGCTAAGTCATATAAGGCATGTCTTGTATTACGTAAAATGTTCTTGGTTCAGGTATAAGAAAAATAAGAATTTGGGAAATAGTGGTAAAGATAAAGATTCATATCAGACACTGTCAGGTTTTTTTTGTTGTTAAAATACACACTTTTTAAAACATCAATCACTTCCTGTCTTTCTTTTTATTAGAGATGTTGGGGGTATATAGAAACACTATCCATAAAATACTGGGTTCCCATACACTACCCTATTATTAATGACTTGCATTCATGTAGCCCATTTGTTACAATTGATGAAAGCACATTTTAATAACTGTACTGTTAATTATATGCCATCGTTTAACTCTAGGGTTCACTGTGTTGTACAGTCCCATGTATTTTTTTAAAATTTTTATTCTAGTAATAAATATATAACCTAAACTTCCCCCTCTTAACCACATTCAAATATATAATTCAATGCTGTTAATTACAGTCACAATGTTATGCTACCATCACCACAATTTATTACCAAAACTTTTCCATCATCCCAAATAGAAACCAAATTTGAGTTGCTACAGACCTTGTGAAAATAGCTTGTATAGCTATACCCATTCCATGGCACAAGCTCTATAGTTATCACATTTAAATTTGTCTGACATGTGAAAATAGAGATGTTATAGTTAATGAATGGGTGCTCTGACAAACATGGCTAGTTATACAACAAAAATCCATGCTCTTACACCAGTAGAGTTGTCACTGGGAAGTGTTTGCCCAGGAATTAATTACCTTTCCCAGCATTCCTTGAACCTAAGATATGGCAAGTGACTGAATCCTAGCCAACGAAATGTGAGTAGAGATCCCCTAAAATAACCTACTGGGTTTCTCCATTCAGACTGTTATACCAGAGATGCATCAGGGAAATTCTGGAAGCCAGTTGTTGGAAAATGGCAGAGCCTCTGTCAGCTTGGGTCCCAGAATGACTGGATATAGGAGGTTGACAACATATTTGTCTGTGTTTCATTGTTATGTGAGCAGGAAATGAACTTTTACTTGGCCAGAACCATTGCATCTTTTGCTGATCACTTGTTACAATGGTTAGGCTACACTAATTCACACAAAAACACAGCATGATCTCATTTAAAAGAAAAGTATGAGCTTTTAGAAATACAAAATTTGAGGAATAATTTGTTCATTTATTCTAAGATACCTTTAAGTGCCCTATTCAATGCCAAGCACGTTCTAGGTGCTGGAGATTTAGGAGTGAATAAGATAAAATCTTTGCCCTTGCAAAGCTCACAATACAATGAGATTCACAGACAGCAAATATGCAAGCAGATAAGTAAATAATATAATTCAAAATGCTGGAGCATTGTGGGGGAGAGGCAGAGTGGCTGGGGATGAAAGTGTCTGGGAAAGGGCAGATCATGGAGGCTTTATGATAATCTCATGGTAAAGATTCTCAGAAGCCATGGAGGGTTTCAACAGGTGATTGGCATGATCTGATTCCCTCACTGAGAGGATCTGTCTGCTGTGCAGAGAATTGGCAAAAATCAAAGTCAGCAAGGCAGAAATTAAGGTGTATTACAGTTTGTGTTAGAGTCTTTTATGGACCACAGAAAATTATGTTCTTTGAAACTGTTTTGAAACTTTGATTAGATTAGATCAATTAAGGGGCATTTGATTAGATTGCTCCAGTATGGTATAGCCCAGAATAAGTCTTAATCCTCTTACTGGAGTTTTTTATAAATGGAGGAATAAAAACCACAGACATAGAAAAAAGCTGCAGAAACAGAGAAGAACCCATTAAGCAGAGAGAGCAAGAAGTTGAAAGCAACACCACCCAGAGAAGAAGGGAGGGACATTGTGCCCTGCCATGTGTTAGGAGTCCAGGATTGCCAGCAGCTGACCTTCAGGGAGAAAGCTTCACCTGATGCCTTGATTTGGACATTTTTCCAGCATCAGAACTGTAAGCTTTTAACCTAATAAGTTCCAATTATAAAAACCAATCCATTTCTGGTATATTGCATTGGCAGCATTAGCAAACTAAAACACAGTAATCCAGGCAAGAGATGTTAGGCTTGCACAAGAGTGGAAGCACTGGAGAAAATGGGAAAACACTAGATTTAGAATATAATAATAATAAGGATTAGAATTCATCGTCACTGTTACCATTAGGCTATGGGAAAATATGAATTACAAAATATGAGGAAAAAGAACATGACTTACTATCTCTATTTTTTTACTCGGTTATATTAATATTTGATTATGCTAAAGAGCAGAGAACAGCAAACTATGTCCTGTGAGCCAAATCCTGCCTGCTGCCTGTTTTGTAAATAAAGTTTTTTTAAGCATGGCCACGCCCATTCATGTAATTCCTATGTCTGCTTTTGCATAACAAAAACAGAGTTGAGTATTTGCATCAGAGACCTATGGCCTGAAAAGCCTAAAATACTTTCTATCTGCCTCTTTAAAGAAAAAGTTTACATGAAACAACAATAAAAACATATAGACAGATGACAAATAAATCCAAAGCATAGTAGCTTGTTTCCATATTCCATTAAACCAAGAACCTAGGTTAGAAAATAAGTCTGTCATTGGAATGTACGAGCCTGACTGATATCATGAAACACTTTAAAATATTTAGGTTCTTTATCACTGTGCCAGACGTACTAACATAAATGCAACTTTGTTCACGGGCAGTCAGGGTATCTAGAACCCATCTGTTTTGCAAGACCACTGATGCTAAGCTGTCAGCATCAGCCTGGACTTCTTATTTTACAAACTGTGTTTCATGATTCTGATCAAATTCCTTGTTGTTCTCAAGACAGATGGCTACTCTTAAGATAGCTAATCCAAAGGAACATGAAATAGAAATGGGATTGTCTCTAGTGGACCCAGACTAAAATAAGACAAAAATATAGACACTGTGACTCAGGAAAAGGGCTATACCTGTAATTCCCTCAACTGAGTAAGTAACCCCAAGACTAGGGGCTTAAATGTAATTGAACAGCCACCCAGTGAACCTCACTGCCATCAAGAAAGGAAACAGACAGGAAAAATGTAAAGGAAAAATGGAACCAAATAGCTGACTGAGCATACCCTACTTCCTAACAAGAAAAGAAATCAAGGTTGGTGACTGAAGTGTTTTGGTCCCCGAAGAGGGGTTTGTTAATTAAAATAAAATGGCTGCCTCCTTTGATGTTGCCAGGAGCAAACACTTTCCGAGAGAAGGGAATTTCCAGAAGACAAAAACAATTGAACTGCTGGGGCTTTCTGAGGAAATGGAACACATCCTACAGGTTTACAGATAAAGGACACTAAATAAACCAGTTTTAGTCCGGTAGAGCTAGCTTATCAGAAGGCCCAAGCATACCATACCAATCAATGTCTTTCTGCTCCCAACTCTGTAAAACCCCTACATAAAATGGAAATTTAATGTCAGCCAATCAGAATATTTCCTCATTTGCTTTTGTGTTGGCCTATGTAAGCTTCGCCTTTCCACTCCCTAAGCAGAGCTCGCTACTACTTTCTCAATAGGCTGCTGCCTGGCCCGTGAATCACTCAATAAAATTGTGAGATCTTAAAAAAAAAGTTTCCAAACCCCTGCTAATGAAAGAGAATGATACTCTATGTTTTATTATTTAGCTTCTGTAAGACAAATCTGGAATTAAAATAACAGAATAACCTAACTCTCAGTTTATCAACTCTCTCAGGATTCTGACTTGCTACCATTTTTTCCCACCCTTTAGCAACATATGATGGCTTTACAGCAGTCACTAAAATAAAAATTTAATGCAAATTTAAAGTAAATGCAAAGCAACCACCACAATGATATGGTTTTAGATTCGGAAGAATCCTTAGCATTCATCTGGTCTAACCCCTTCATAGCCTTATGATAACTTAGTTTCAGAGTGGTAGAGAGGGAAGAGGATGTCCACTAAGCTGTCTGCTCCATTGTGGACAGTGATTCAAATCTGCCTTTTGACTACAGGGATGAAATTGCTAAAATCCATAATATTGGAAGCTCCATGGACAAATTTTTGCCCAGGTTTCTTAAATAATAACAATAAAAACAAATGAAGAATCTGCATATTAACTTAAACATTACGAGATAATTGGGGTGTTGTTTAATACTGTATATTTGTGATATTAAGGAAATTTTGTAAGTTTTTAAATATAATAATAATTCTCAAATATCCCTTATCTTTTAGAGATAAATACTGAAATATTTATAGATTAAATGATGGAATATATGGGATTTTCTTCAAAATAATCCAAATGGTAGGGGTGGGAGTTTGAGTGAGGAAATAGATGAAACAAGATGGGCCGTGTGTTGATTGCTGAAGCAAGATGAGAGATACATAGGGGTTCATTTTGATATTATCTCTTCTCTCATAAACATGTTTGAGAATTTCCATAATACAATTTTCCTATTTATAATATACAGTTTTTTAATGTCCTGGGTTCATTGAATGAGTCATTTCTTCCATGGCTTCTTCTACCTGTCTCTTCATACCTTCTTCTCCTGTAGCATTTTCTGTGTGTGTGATACTTTCCAGGGTGTCCTACTCAGGTTTTCAGGGTGAGGTGGGAGGAGGTAAAGTCAACAGCAGGAAAGGGGAAATATCTTTTTAATTTCTAGATAAGAAAACTGAGGTTCATAAAGTCAGGCCTTCAGATCTCTTACTCTAAAACCCTAGTTTTGTCTTCTGCTGTCCACCTTTGTAATACTATTTATAAAAATTAGATTTCTATGGGTACACCATCTACTTATGCTGTCTCTGATCTTTTTAATATGAATACTTTCTATTCAAACTTGAGAGTATGACTGAAAATCACAGAGGATATTAACCTGAGAGGTAAAAACATCTTTCAGTGGTTGGCTGTCCATAGGATGGGAAATCCAAAGGTACTAAAGCATGTACCATGTGGCACTGAATAAATGTTGATTAGACTGATGAAAAGAAATATTTTATGAACATAAAATATTAAAAAAGAATTAAAATAGTAGCTTCATTTCAGGTAGAGAACAGAGCATTCTGCTAATGATTAACTTTTAAAAGAAGGTTGGACAGAAAAAC
>PVKH010015476.1:0-10465 GCA_004027955.1 Chaetophractus vellerosus | reverse complement strand
TATAGTCCATATCCCTATACTTCTTTCTTAAGGATTTATTTATTTACTTTTATCCATTTTTACCCCCACCCCCACCCCCCGTTTTTGCTGTTTTTGTGTCCATTCGCTGGGCAACTCTGTGTCTGTTTCCTGCCCTCTCTTCTCACCCTTCTTCTCCTGTCTTCACTGGGATTTGATCCTTGGAACCTCCGATGTGAGAGAGAGGCATCCTACTGCCCACACCACCTTAGTTCCTGATTTTTCAGTGCGTCTCGTCTTGGCTTTCCCTTGTGTCACTCTCCTGTTACGTTATCATCTTGCTGCGAGACTTGGTGGGGCCTGACGGCACACTCACACCACTCGCAGGGCCACGCGTGGTGCCTGGGGGGCTCACTTGCTTGCGGGGCCTGATGGTGCACCCATGCATGGGGCCTGGCGGCCTGCGCACCTTATATATTTTGCTTTTAAAAAATTTTTACTGGGAGGTCCCAGCGATTGAACCCAGGTCCCTCCATATGGGAGACAGACGCCCAACCATTTGAGCCACATCCGTCCCCCTGCTGTATCTCTTAAGGTTGACCAAGGATACCTAGAGTTACAGTCATTTCCCATACAGGATGGTCATATAATAAATCAGCCTTGGTTTATCACCAGCATTCTAAAAACCAGATCTAAGGAGAAAACTAGATCTGGGGACACATGCATGGTTTCTAAGATAGTGAATGTTTAGCCTACCCTGATTATCACAAAATCAGGACAGTGAGAATATTCGCAAGGTTTCCTTATTTTATTTCATAGTCACTGACTTCTCCTGCTGGGCTTTTTATATTATACCTGGGATACTCATGTACTTTCTCTTTGCCAATTTACATACCTGCTCTTCTATTTAGAGTATCCCTTGAACCCAAAGATTACAGTAACCTTTGCTTTTTTTGTTTAGAAGTTTGATAGTACTTGTAAATATAATCGGTACCTGAATCTGAAATTTCCTTTTCTACTCTTCTGAAATGGCTAAGAGGTTTTGAGAAGGTGATTAACAATGTGAAAAAATAGCTTTGCCCATAGGAAAAGTTCAATGTCTTTGCTAAGAACAGTTTTGAAACAGTGTGTCACAGGCTTACAGAGGAGGAGGTAATCTTGGGAGAAGGAAAATTAACCGGGCAAAGGTATTATATATTTTTAAGTTGGTGGGTCTAGACAGATAGATGGGGAGTAAATGTAGAAGACATGCTCATCAAGTTACAGGGAAAAGGAGAAAGCAATTTGAAAAAATTCTGTTTTTGCTTTTCAAAGCCTTGACCACACATTGTTATCTGTGAAAACAAAGATAATAAAGTGGCAGATGGTGATGTGCTGCTTGTCTCCTGCCAAGCCCTGTTCTAAGTGCTTTCCATATGCTAACTCAATAACCCGCCCACAGTCCTGAGAGATAAGCATTGTCTTTACCTGCATTTTCCAAATAAGGAAACGGTGTTACTAAGATGTAGATATTTTTGCCCTCTGTATCATGGTTACTAAAATAGGGAGGTGGAATTTGAACTCAGTCAGTCTAAGTTCAGTCTGAGCTCAGAATCTTTGCTATTTACCATTGCAGAATACTGCTTCTCTATTTGTGGAGTTAATAAAAGTAACCTACATCCGTTCTAATTATCTAAGATACCCCAAGAACCGAGAATATTATAACCAATAACATTCAATAGCAATCCCCCATCTGCTTGGAAATCCGAAGAGGGTTCCCCTCATGGTCTTCATTTTGTATGTGACTTTTGCTTGTCAAGTCATCAAACTACAACAGCAAGTTTGATTTACAGGCTGGCAGCCATCAATATAACTTGGGAGTTGGTTAGAAATGCAGATTCTCAGGTCCTATCCTCGACTGAATCCGAATTCGCACTTACCAGGATCCCCTGGTAATTCATGTGTACACTGAAGGTTGAGAAAAGCTGCTTCACAGCATTTTTACCAAAGTCATTTCTACCCCCTACCCAATTCATTTTACTGGCACCAAACCAAACCTTGCATAAACTTACCCAAGGGGCTTTGAAAAACATACAGATTCCTGGATCTCACCTTGGTCCATTAAGAACTTCCTGGGAAAGGGCTGGGGAATCGGAATGTTCAAAAGCTCCCTGTGAGTTTTAACTTAAGATTTGGACCCTTGGGTCAAGACTCTAATGCCTCTGCACCTGTATTTAGAGCACAGATCAAATACACGATGGAGACCTACTCATTTATCAAGGCCCAGTCCAATGATCATCTTTAAACAGATTTCATAAACAGGCACTGTGCTCCACTCTGCAGGTGAAATGGATCCTATATTTACTCATCTTGTTAAACATACTTCTGTTATTGCACCTGGTACATCGTTTTAATCTGTTTACATTTCTATCTCACATCCTGGAGAGAGCTCGCAGTTAGGTGCTCCGTAAGTTTTTATTGAATCAAGGACTGTACCTTGAGCAGACGCGTGTTACAAGCCTTTAGTAATAATGGTGATTTCTCACCACTGTCCATGAATTCTGGCTTTTTTGTCTACCTTCCTTCCATGATAGAATTTTCATGGTCACATCCTTGAAGTTTCTTGTAGAGAAAAGCCCTATGTCATATCAGGTTGGATCATGACAAATATTTTATTAAATATTTTTAATTATGTATTAGTGACAAATATATAAACACTGAATTATCACTTTAAACAGATTTCATAAACAGTTCATAAATAGTTTCATGTTTTGGGAAGCTTTTAAAAGATCCTTTTAAAATAAGGAATGAGTAGGACTGTACTTTGGTACCTTTTTGCCACCTTTTTTTTCTGACATGACCTTTTCATAGATTTCTGGGCTTCATAAACTTCAAAGAGTGACTCATAGGAAATATATTTTCAACATCCACTTCTAATTCCTTAACTTAGATCTTCCCAATGGAAATCAGAAATTGAGTTTTCTGTGCATGCAGACAGTATCCTGATTATTTAATTTATAATTGCTAGAGCTATTTAGCATAACAAAGTTAGCCAAAGCAACTTGGAAATTAAGCCATGTGGTTAAGAGGATGACATCAACAAAATGAATGAAAATCTACCTTGCCATGTAAAATATTTCCTTGTTCTTTGAAACATGCTTTGCTATGGGATTATTAGACATTTTAACCTGTAGGAATCAAATGGACTACCTGCTACCTTGTTTAGGGTCTATTCTTCCATTGAGTTCACCCTAATTAACCATAATTAATCCAGTTCTTCCAATTGTAAAACAAAGTTGTCAATTTTAGATGACATAATCAAAGGTATAATTATAAGGGAAATAAGCAAAATATATTCTCTTTCAAAGATAATCAGAGTAAATGTTTCCTCTTCCTTGGGAGATGAGAGAGCTTGGTTAAGGCAAAAGTTTCTACCCACAAAACATAACAGGGTTTATGGCCCCAAATTTCCAATACAAAGTATAAGAGGAGGGTTTATAAAGGATGATACTGGATGATAAAAATAAAACAAATTTATTCATAAAATATATAAAATTGTAGCTATAGTTCACATATTTTTTCTTTCTTTCCTTCCCCTCCCACCTTGTTTAGGATCTATTCTTCCTCCCTCCCTCCCACTCTCCTTCAACTTATTTCAGTGGAAGGTCACATTCAGAAATGCAGAAGTCCAGATAAATATAGGGAAATTATAGATGCTGTAGATATGAAAATGATTTTATAGGATTAAAATTAAAATCAATGAAATAAAGACCTAATGACCAGGAAATATTTTGGAGAAGAGAAGCACAACTCCATTTATCAGCAGTCAAATCAATAGAGTTAAAAAGTGAAAACTCACCACAATTGTTGATTAGTATAAATAAGTTTTTCACCTAGTGAATTGATGACTAGTTTGAATCAACCAAATTTATTTAGCTTCAACTGAAGGAAAGAACTTCATTTTTAGATAGACCCATAGAGATTAGAGACAAAGAATAATAACATTTTTACTAATTAATAACCAGCCTCTTTTATAATTGCCCATAGCAGCTTCTTCAAATTTTACTTTTTAAAATGATCAAATTTTCATCCTGACTTCTTTCCCCTCACTCTGTTTGCTCTTTCCATATGAATTCATTAATCCTACACATTCAAATACCACCCATATATAGGCCAACAACACTTAAATAGGTCTGTTTCTCCCCAAGGTTACTCTCCTGAGCTCTAGATGCATCTATTCAACAGCCCTGGACATTTCTGATTATTCCTCCCACAATCACTGTACTCTCAGCAGGCCCAGGGAAGATATCATCCACCACCCCCACCCCCAAAGAGGCTTTTCTTTTTCTTTTCTTGTGAATAACATAGTCCTTCCAGTTCAACTAAGAATTCCAGGATCCGGTCTTCATTCCTCCTTCTTTCTTATTCTTCACAAGCAATCAATAACCTAGTCATTTAGATTTGACTTCCTCTCTGTTACGTTGACTCCTTGTCTTCCTTCTGTCATTTGAGTGGACCGAGTGAGGCCCTACAGCCTATCTGTGTCTTATCCCGCCTCATGTTCGCTTTTGTAAAGGTCATCTTCAAAGTACCGTCATGTATAATTGCCTTTCTTTCCCCCAATCTATTTTCTACACTGCCAGCAATGGAGTCTTTGGTTGTAAATACAGCCATTTGATTTCCCTTCTAAACATCTCCTCTCTTGGGAAACAGGGTAAGTGTTATTCCCCATAGCAGGGTAAGTCAGGCCTTTCCAGATGCCTCAGTTTTGATGATCCCCATCTCATGTTTAGGCTCTGCCATCATTCATTTGAGTTCCCTGAACATGCTATCATCACTCTGGCCTCTGTGCCTTTGCTTACTCTGTGCCATTTCTCCATTTTGCCTTTCCTACTCAACTGTTAAGCCACAGCCCAGTACCACCACTGCCATGATGGCTTCCATGGCTTCAGCAAAGAGAATATCCTTCTCAAGTGCCAATTTTGCCACTGATAAACAGTTCACATTGTTTTAGATGTAGATTTCTTTCATTCTTACATTTTAAACATTTTCGCTATATTCTTTGGTGATTTTCCTGTAGGCGTTAAAAATACGATTAGACTTGTGTTTGAGGTAGTCTGCGGCCTCCTTGAGCTGAGGAACTATGATCACAGTATCTCAGGGGCTGTAGTAGCAATCAAGCGATTTACTTTTATGACCTCTGAGGGATGGTGAGCCTTTTTGTTGTTGTTTGCTTCATAGCAGTGCCCCAAAGAGGTGATAGGTAAGCTTCCAGTAGACATCTAACATCTGTTATAAAGCAGGGCAGTCCCTTATGATCCAGAATGTATTTAAAAGATGACAGTTTTCTTTTCTGTGGGAAAAAAATGCCATTTTTGTGATTTTAGGCCTAGCTATAACCCATATTGCTGGACCCTTTTCTCCTATTCATGTTAAAGTCAGATAACAGTCTCCACAGATGGGCTGTTGTCACTTTTACACTCCTTGCTGGATGCCTTTATGAATTCATTGAAGACAAATCAAACCATTTAAATTTCTACACAGCACCTTTTAAAGAGACCATCACTTGCGCTCTGGAAATATCTTGGAATATTTCTTATAAATAAAATAGTATGAAAACAGCCAAAACTGATATTTAACTTTTCAGCTAGGGGCAAATTTCCCTGGCTGGAAAGCTAAGAAGTATTTAGTAAGGGTATTCGTTTCCCATGGCTGCTATAACTAATTGCCACAAACTTCATGGTTTAAAACAATGCAAATTTATCACCTTGCAATTTGGGAGAGCATAAGTTCAAAATTAGTCTCACTGGGCTCATGTTGAAGTGTTGGCCAGGCTGGTTCCTTCTGGAGGCTCAAGGAGAAGATCGTTTCTGTGTCTTTTCCAGTTTCTATAGTCTGTCCACATTCCTTGGCCCATGGTCCATTCCTCTGTCTTCAAGCCTGGCAGTATAATGTCTTCAACTCTTTCTCTCTTTCTCTCCCCTTCCATCACTACATCTGCTTCTCCAACTCTGACCCTCTGCATTCTTCTTTTAAGGCCCCTTGTGATTACCTTGGACCCACTTGTTAATCCAGGATAATGTCCCATCACAAGATCTTTAACTTAGTCATATCTGCAAGGTCCCTTTTTCCATATACATACTAAGGGGTTCTGGGCACTCAGACATGAGCATCTTTGGGGATGGGGAGTATTAGTCACCCTACTACAGTAGATGTTTTCTAATAATGCCTATTTAATGCTAAAATCCTGAAAATGCTTATTAGTCAGAAAGTGTGATTATTGCTGCTATGAATCAAAATATTAAAACCCACTGAAGAAGTGAAAAGAGCATTTCGTCGATTACCATTGGACTTCTGAGAGCCAAATATGAAAATGTTGTACAGTTGATTCAGAGATTAAAAGGGGGGATGCATTGATTGGGGGATGAGATTCATAAAACCAAAAAGGGAAATCCAAGTAGGAGGTTGAAGACTGGAGTAAGGTCATCCAGTCCAGTGGCTATCATGGGAGCAGGGTAAGAAATAATTCTACATTCAGACTGTGAGGCAGGTAGACCCCTGGCAGCCTAAGATTGACACTAATTGGTACTAAAATTTATACTGGAAAGTAAGATGCAGTTAGGCAAATAGCTCGATAAACAGAATAAATCTACGTGAACCCTTGAAGTATCAGGTTGACTCTTCCATGCTGGGACCACCGTATTTCCCCATGTTTGACATACATGAATTCTGTAAGTTTGCAAACCTCGGGTGCTTAAATTACCATTTCTGTGAACTTTCAGAAAGACTGTGCTTAATCAACACATGTTTAACTTGGCAATGCTGATCCTGACCCTTCAACAAATGGAGTGTATATGTGTTTAGGGATGAGGCTACCAATCTTGCATTTTTTTGTATTAGTAAATTGTTAGTTGAGCAGCATAGGAAAATATTAATATTTATTGCACAATCACAGAATATGTCAGCAAGCACAGCTTTCTGATGAAATGACAATGGTGTGAGTATAAGAGGCCTGTGATGGTTTGAAGCTGTATGGATCCCAGAAAAGTATGTTCTTAAAGTTAATCCATGCCTGTGAGTGTGGACCCATTGTAAGTAGGATCTCTTGCTGAGTAGGATCTTAAGTTAAGAAGTGACCCACTTCATTCAGAGTCTTAATCCTCTTATATGAGTATGAAATTCAGGCAAAGAGAGAGAAAGCCATGAAGCAAGAAGCTGAAAGCAATGAAACCCAAATGAGAAGGGAGAGACCAGCAGATGCCACCATGTGCCTTGCCACGTGACAGAAGAGTCCAGGATTTCTGGCAGCCAGTCTTCTGGAGAAAGCATCGCCTGATGATGCCTTGATTTGGACATTTTTCTCAGCCTCAGAACTGTAAGCTTGTAAACTAATAAATCCCCATTGTAAAAGCCACCCATTTCTGATATATTGCTTTTGTCAGCCTAGCAAAGTAGAACAAGGCCATTTGCAAAGGAAAGAGAACAACCATAGATCCTACCCAATGTACCCATCAACATTTGCTTCACTTTCTTATTATAAACTCCAAACGGACAAAGTTTAAAAGGAATGAAAAGTTAACCAATTCGTAATCCAGTCAATATATAAAGAAGCATCAGTTACTTTTAACTGTAATCTTAGGCATATCTTTTAAAATAAAGGACTTTTATAGAAAATTTGCATTTCATTGTAAAAGTGAACAGATCACCTTTGGTTTACTAATTCTTTAAAGTAGCAGGCTTTTAATTTTTAATGCATAATGTATAGCTAGCATTATATAATAAGAGTAAAACATTGTAATGAAATGGATTCCCACAAGTGTAGCTCAGGCATGAATCCTAGAGATAGATATTTTTATAAATGTGCAATGTAACCTGAACTTTCACAAAACAGAATAAAATATAATGAAAATTCTTATGGGTGGCATCCTTAAATATTGGTTTCACAAGTTGGATTCGTGATATCTTTGGGCTTGAACAGGAAAGAGAGTGAGCAAAGGGGTACAAACATATGCACACATGCATTCTTTAATATATTTAATACTTGAGCACATGCATATGTTTCTTTCTCTACCGATTTGAAATGAAACCTTTATAATAATCTAATTTCTGATGTATTCATATGTTTGGTTTTAAAGTCTTTATTCTTTTTCACTGACTTCTTTCAACTTCTATGCTATTTATTGTTGTGAACTTTTTCTCCTTGATAAATTTGAGAATAAGCTTGCCAAATTCCCCAACTCTTCTCATTGGAATTGAGAGTACTTTCAATTATTTAATTAATTATTCATTAATTTGGGAGACTAACATCTTCAGATTAGTGTATCTTCTAATATAAGAAGATATTTGCCTATTTAGTTTTTATTGTATTTCCTGAGTCAATTTCAGAAAAAATTAAATTATTAAAATTAAATGCTATAAGTAAATAATAAATATGATTAGATGTCTTAGTTTGCTAAGACTTCTATAACAAATGCCACAGACTAGTTATCTTCAATGGCGAGGAGTTTTGGAGGCTAGAAGTTCAACATCAAGGTGTCAGCAGGATGATGCTTTTTCTGTCTGTCACGTTCTCAGGTTGGTTTGCTGGCGATCCATAACTCAATCTCTGGCTCCATCACATGACCATCTGTCTTCTTGTCCTACTAAGACTGTGCCAAATATCCTCTGCTTATAAGGACTCTAGTCATATTGGATTCAGGCCCATCATGATTCAGTTTGGATCTTTGAAGATCCTATTTACGAAGAAGTTCATATCCACAGGACCAGAGATTAGGACTTGAACATGTCTTTGTGGGGATTGTGATTCAATCCATAACAATTAAAATTCTTAGAAAATTATTTATTTATTTTGGATTTTCCATTTTTGCATCTAAAATGCTTCAGATTTTTTTCTGTAATTTCGATGATCATCTTTATTTCTGTTATCATCTTTCTCCTTCCTAAAGTAATTTGTTTATATACTGCCTTAATTTTTTCCCTATTGGACTTGATGCAGAGCTATTTAATTTATTGGCCTTTTTGATGAACAAGATTTTTGGATTTATTGTCCAAGTTTGCTTTTACATTTGTTTCTCTATTTGATTATATTTTCCCTTTTATTTTTTAAGTTGATTTTGTTCCTCTATCCTTTGATTTCTTGAATTTCAAGCTTAGTGCATTTATTTTCCATCTTTGTTATTTGTAATGCATGTTTTTAAGACAATGAATTACTGCTTACTGTCTCCTCCCATAGATTTATACATGGATGCTTTCATGTTTTCACTTCAATTATTTCTTACTTCTCTTAATTTAGTCTTTAAGTATTATTTAGAATATTTTATTTTAATTTAAAGGGTTATAGGCTTCATTTTTGGGGAGAGAGAAGAACTCTTCTTTCTTGATTAAATTCTGACTTTTCCTCATTATGTTAAAATAAATTGGGCCAGATTTTCCTGTTTTTACTGGGGAGAGCATGTAGGAGTGGAACTGCTGGACTGTAAATTATGCTTAATCAAATTTATAACATAAAGGTGCTGCAGAAATAGAGCTAATGAGATTCTCTCTCAGAAAGCCAAACTCAGAAATGCAAAAGGAAATGTCAGTAGGAAGAGAGACCGTGGAGTAGAACTATGTCCCATCAACAGTGGGGATCGAGTGAGAACTATAAAGCAGTCTTAGATCCAGATCCATGGAAGTTTCAGTTTCCATGAGGCCTTGCTATAACAACCAAATCTTTATCAAAAGGCTCTATCAATACGGAATTTCTGTTTGGGGTGATGGAAAAGTTTTTGGTAATAGATGATGGTGGTGGTAGGACAAAATTGTGAATTTAATTAATATCACTGAATTATATATTTGAATGGGGACATTTTAGGTTGTATATATGGTACTTGAATAAAAATTTTTATAAATTTAAAAAAAGTCTTAAGAGTATGCAGCTCAGTGACCCCTTCATGTAAACTATGGACTATAGTTAATTATATAATTATAATAATATTGTTTCAGCAATTGTGACAGAGGTACCAAACTAATGTAAAGTGTTGATATAGGCAAAACTGTATGTATGGGAACTCTGTACTTCATGCATGATTTCTCTGATATATATATAAAAGTTTAAAAAATCTATACCCCAAGTTGAGCAATTTTGAGAGGGTTCTGATTTTCACTCCCAAAAATGCCTAATAGAAACCTTTTATCTATGTGAAATCTGGGAACTATCGGCATAGTGATACTACAAAGGCCCACTGACCTTGGAATCTGAAGCCCTGTGTTTGAATCCCAGTTTTATATGACTTTGGACAAGATGCACATCATACCCCTCCCCAGGCTTCAGTTTCTTTCATAAATGCAGAATAACACCACCAGGCTTGTCTTCTTCTGAGAATGATTTTTAAAATTAAATTAGATAGTATATGTAAGAATATTTTTAAAATTGTATTTATCCAAAGTAAACAGTGTTTACATGGGATAGGGATTCATTGGAAAGTGAGTGTTTGTCTTACAGAACAATAATAGAGGGGCTGGCTCGATAGCCCAGTGGATAGGGCAC